>RDPX01000045.1:4002615-4013615 GCA_003991215.1 Morbakka virulenta | reverse complement strand
TCAGTTAATCTACATCATCACTTACAATTTACCGACGGATTAACAAAACTGAGATTTTCTATCATTGGCTGTTCCGAGAAAAACTTAATTCAATTTCTAAACTCTAAAGGGCATTCTCAAAAGCTCAATGGCAAGCTTTTCTCTATCATCTTCTACTCACGAGTTATTCAATCTCCTGTCCTTTTTTTAGTGCACAACTGTTTTAATAATTGAAACAATGTGATGAGGAATAAATTTCAATAAAAGCTGGTGTCATATGCAAATTCAGCATACTATAATCAGCATTCATTGTGCCATGGTCAATACATAAGTAATCTTAGTACAATATAATATAATTTCGACGCTATAAAAACTTTGACGTTAGGTTCATTTTATGACAATGGGGAAGACAGATGACAGTAATTGTTTAAAATATATTTGATAAAATATCTACATTTTTCCTGTCACTTTTACCCAAGACATGAAACAAAGGAATATCGAAGAAATGAGATGGCAGTGTGCACCTGCACTACCCATTCTTAGGTGATTAAACAGAATAGGGCAAAATGGTTGACATACTTATAGTCACGTATGATAAAAACTATTTCATAACCAGAATCTTTCATACTGTTTATTAATAAATTACTTTAGTCATATTGAAAATCAGCAGGCAAAAATTCTTACTAAAAACTTAGTATCACAAAATGTACAAAAAAAATCATAAAGGCAAGAACCATTTTCGCCAAACTAGAACATCACTCACTGTATTATAACTTCTGCTACCAAGATAGAAGTTTCCTCAAAATCTTTCTTACTTATGCTTTGACCAGTAATTCATTACATTCACAGTGTAGAAACTTAATGCCAAAACTGTAAAACACTAAAATTTTAACTTTCACTTTTAAATTAACTGGTACGTTGTTTTCCGATGAACGAGATTGCCAACGGTCTCTTAAAATCTTGTTTCTAACTAGAATTATAATTATAACAAACAATGTTCGAAGCCCAGTTTCCAGGCCAACACTCCAATAGATTATAAAAGAAATATTACCCAGACAATCTGATAACATCAAAGTTGGTCAACAACTAAAATGCTATGTTGTTTATGGGATTAAAATTATTTTTTGTACACACACACACACCATTTCAAACTGATATATTTCCTACAATGTCCTGACTCGTCGCAATACAAAACCACAAATGACAGTAACTGGTCCATAACAATAAACACAAATCTATTACAGAATTTAGACTTTAGAAAAAACGAGAATAAACGTACCTGAATAACTGGGGCGCCATGAAAATAGTTGGCAAACTGACTGAAATCAAAAATGGTATAGCAAGTTAATAAGCGCAGAAAAAATACACTATGTACGTATACATAAAGCCAGTTATACAACTCAAAGCTACTTATGAAGTAAGACTCTATGTTATGATACAATTAGCGTTAAAACAGTCAAAACAAGAAAGCTATGATTATGTTCTTCAACTAAATGGGAAAAAAAGCATATAACTTATATTTGAAGGCATTCTGTGACATGGTATTGTCATTTTTCTCGTTCACTGACCAAGTAAGATCACAACCGGCATTTCTTAATCAAATTTCCAAGATATCCTGTCATATACAGCTCTTTATATACCAGCGAAAATCCTTTCTAAGAAAAAAACTGCGAAATTAGAAATGCTGCTCAGCGCAGCCGCATTCACAATTACTACCAATAAAACCAAGAAAAAGAAAAGAAAACTCTAGTAAGATCTCATAGTCACTGTTTACCATAAAGTTTCTGCTTTTACGCAGCCTGCCATAAATAATGGCAGAGAATGACAGACCACCCATAAACAAGGTAGAAAGTTCAGAGGACCCTTGACAGTGATGGGACTCCAGATGGGAAAGGTCCATGTTTACACCGATATCCGGCGTTCTGGAAGAGGAGATCTCCAAAAGAAAGGAGGCAAGCAAAATATGATGATAAAAAGAAGGAGAAAATGACGGAAAAGAAGAAGAAAAAGAAGACACAAGAAAAAATTTAAATGAAGAACAAGGCATTGGTCCATATGTTTCATGTGTTGCTACGAATTTCTCCATTTACTAATCCCTCCGATGTTAATCCCCTTAGCATTCATCTCTTTTATCTGCATCAAAATTTTTTGACCTGGTTAATACAAATATTTCACACACAGTGTAACACCAGCTTGTTGATTTCTGCCAATAAAATACTAGGCAATTGGTATTTGTATGCAACTCCAATGACAATCTTCCATTTACTCCAGTCCACGTTGAGTATTATAATTCATATCTTACTCTCGCTGTCAACCATTTTGCGCATGCTTGGGCCAATTCTTTTTGTTGTTATTGTTGTTGTTTTAACGTCATTTTCCCCAGTAATTGACCCTCAGACGATGCCCCTCAGAGGGACTTTGTTTTGGCAGTGAGGAATTTCTTGGCCGGATGCCCTTCTTGACACCAACCAATGCCTTTTTTTCTTTTGTGAAGTTCCGAATTCTTTTCACCCACTCGGAAAATCGAACCTGGAACCTCTTAGTTACGGTGCAACTGCACTGACCATTAAGCCACGACTCCTCCAACATGCTTGGACCAATAAAAGTAGTTTTCTTCGACCTACACCAGATTTTCATTCCATTTCCCTTCGACTGAAATATTTATTATATCTCTTGCACTACTAAGTTATCTTATTTCTGAGGATGGGTCCTAGGTATAATACCATACTAAAGAAAAAACTGAAAGTTCCACTTTGCAGCCTGACCTGCAGTATTGGCTCTTAGTCATAACTCCTTGATGTTCTTATTCTTCTCAGGGCATCTATTCTCCACATCTAGCAGAAAAGCACTTCTCTTGACACTAACTTAAGTCTTTTGACATAGGGAAGAGACGATCAGATATTTCCTTGTTTCCAGTGACTTCCTGTTTTTTCCCTCGGAAGGTGTCTTTCTGTTTTATGACGAGAAAATGTCACGAATCTGTGACTAGTATATCCCCTGAGTCGCATTAACCTATTTGACTTGGATTATGCACTATAATATCTATTCTCCAGCCCTTCACCACTTTTTCATCCATCCAGCTCTTTTCATGCGACCCCCCCCCATATATATATATATATATATATACCACCGCCACCACCAAAACAAGAACCGATCGATTCCTATCTCATCTCAAGCTTTTAATATATCTGCAGCTTATCTTTGACTGGGGAACCATTTATGTCTTTATCTTATTCAGTATTACCTCGTTCTTTCTGATCTCTATTACAAACTGACACTCCATTTAATAACTTGTCTATAATTATGACATCAACAAGAGCATACACAATAATAGTCCGTCTTCTTCTTTTAATGTCACGGTCATCATATATGATACTCTTCCCTAATTTAAGAGTCTGTGCCATATAAATTCAATATTAACCTTCAGTTATCCACTTCTGTTCCATTACATCAAATTAAGCTGAAATTTTAGTTCAGCTTGGCTTCCCACCGACGTTATGCAATATCACCCTCTTTGCCTTACAAAAACAGTTCTCAATCTTATTCTACCCCCTGTCCACCTATACAGTCTCTTTCTCCATATCACTGTCTCGTTTCGTAAAGAAAAACCGCTTTAGACATCCCTAAAATCTACTACCAATTCTTTTTCATTTCTATCTCATTTAAATTTCAGTCCTTTTCCTTCATTGCTTATTTAATAAGTAAATTTGTCCGCTGTTCCATTTATTTATGTTTCGGAGGTTTCTTCTTATCAATTACTAAGCGTTCCTTATTAAAGTGTGAAAATGTGAAAACGATCAAATTTAGGAGAACGAATCTTTTAAAATTCAAGTTAAAACAACATAAACTAACACAGAATCCCTCGAAGTTCTCCGCTCCGTTCTCTTTACGCGGCCAAATTTTCTCGTCTGAGTAAGATCTAAATCTACATATGCGATGAGAATAAGAGGAGGAAAGGATCTGGAATAGAATTATCTTTTTTAAGTTTTTTGCAAAACATAGCACATTAAAAAGACTATTTTTGCACCTTGTTTACTCTGTTATAAATTTCTACAAAATCATTTCTATCTAATGATACAAACGCCTTTATAATAAACAACCAATTCAGAGATGCTGTTCATTAAAATAAGGAAGATTATTGGGTAACATTACTATCCATAATACTACTATCCATTAACACATGTTAAATGTTTTCTCCGTCCACTTGTCCTAGTTTATAAATGTACAATATTTTGGTATTTTGATGAGAAAATTCATAATACAGTGCAACCGTTGGTACAGACCACGGCAGACGTTCGTATACAATTGTATTTGAAATACCGACACATATGAGCACAAAGACGGTTTAAGGCTAGAACTTCTTTTTATTTTAAAAAAATAATATGACAGGCAAGTGGAAAAAGTGCTGTAGTTTGTATGGAAAAGCCTTTTACATAGAGAAGTCCCTTTTGAGCACCATTCTATACTAAATGTGGATTAAGTAAGCCATGGGTCAGTTGCAATTCGTATGGGGTAACCTAACTAATCCCTGATTCGTTATTTTAAATCCACAAGTATATTGCAAAAATCATAATTGTATTATTCATTCATATGGGCCCATGTTAGTCTTCTTTAAAACACCTAAGCACAGCAAACTGAAACGAAAACATATTCAACAAGTTACAAGAAATATTTCAAGCAATTTCCTTCAAGCTTTATACATGTTTATATATTTCATTACAACATGCAACTATTGATTCCCTCCACTGCCGTTGCATAAAAAATAAATTACCTCTCTGTTGTATCCACAATTCAATTACTTTAAATAAAAAAAAGCAGAAATAGTAATGTCCAACTTTGTAATATTCTGCTCCACTGAGATACTACCACGATACCCCAGCAAATATTAGTGCTAATCTGCCATACGCCTTTCATTACGTTCAATGCACAACTTTATTAAATATTTCGATTCTTAAATAAAACCGAGGCCTAATGTTAAACCTTATAAATTCAGCTCTTTTCAAAAATGAATCCCTTCGCTTAGCTTGTAGTTAATGATTTTATAACAAACCAACCTGATATTGATTGTTGCAGACATAAGCACAAGCTTCAGGTCTCGTCTTTGCTCCAACAGACATCTTAATACACCCAGTAGAAAATCACCATTTAAATGTCTTTCGTGAACTTCATCAACAACAATAACATTGTATTGTGAAAGCGTTGGATCGGACTGAAACTGACGCAAAAGAAGACCTATAATCGATTAAAAATATACGGGCAATAAAAGAATTTGCTTTTAACGGATACTCAGATTACTTATTTACTGTACTACAAGCTCTTCACTTATTCAAATTAATAAAGGGCAGATCCTGTTTCTTATCTTTATAAGTTAGACGGTTAACATCACAGATACAGTAACATCACCGATACAGTAACATCACCGATACAGCAACATCACCGATACAGTAACATATCCGATACAGCAACACCGATACAGCAACATATCCGATACAGCAACATATCCGATACAGTAACATATCCGGTACAGCAACACCTATACAGCAACATATCCGATACAGTAACATATCCGGTATAGTAACATATCCAATTCAGTAACATCACCGATACAGTACCATCACCGATACAGTAACATCACCGATACAGTAACATCACCGATACAGCAACATATCCGATACAGTAACATATCCGGTACAGCAACACCTATACAGCAACATATCCGATACAGTGACATATCCGGTACAGTAACATATCCAATACAGTAACATCACCGATACAGTACCATCACCGATACAGTAACATCACCGATATAGTACCATCACCGATACAGTAACATCACAGATACAGTAACATCAGAGATACAAAGAAGGTCATCAAAGCTGGTGCACTAGTGATGCAAGAGATGTTAGGAATAAAGAAACCAACATGATCACTGCCTATTAATACACTTTAAGAATGGACATTAAAGCCTGTCAAGATTCATTATTTTCAAATATGTTCTGGAACTCATTTAAAATCGGGATGTTGGTTTTAAGTTAACCTGACGGGAGTGGTCAAATTGGTAGGCGAAGCAAATCCAAAATTTGAACAGCTTTATGTTTTTTTGCCTAATTCTTTTATTGGTACCTTCTATCGTTATTTTATCAAAGTAAAGTATACACTGTCATGGTACAATTGAATGCATGTTATGCCTTAATTACGCACATTATTCTTTTGTCTTAGTGGTTAACGCATACTTTTCTTTGTTGTACTTTTATTGACGTATTGTACCTCCATCAATTCCCTAATGATTTTACTGTGATTTCAAATTTTAGTAGCCTTTATATAACAACAAAAATTCTATTGTACAATTAGTTGCCTGAAAGATGTAGAAGTTTCCTACGAAATATAGCTGATTTTACTGAATACATGTTGTCTATTTCTTGAATATCAAGAATTCAAAATGAATCCAGTCGGACTTTCGTTCTTATTATATTTATGTTTTTCCTTCCAGGGTTCTCTGGCCCCTAGAAAAAGCATGATCAGCGGAGGTTAATTTCTTTTTTCTTCTTTATTGGTAAAATAATACTGATCTTTGTTGTACAACAGGCATCATATTGTTTTCTTCATCCTGCTGTTTACAAGCTTATTGTAGATGTATTCATTGGATGACTGTGAAGCCATTTTCACGAAAACCGGTAGCAGTTTTTAAGAGTTTACAAAGCAAAAGATGAGTTTAAGTTTCCTATACAAAAGAGTACAGGGGCTTCTGAACTACCTTTTTGTATATCCATATCTTTAAAAAGGCATAGGAAAGCTCTTGCAATGTATGTATTTCGCAGTGTTTTCCACCACGACGTCAGAGCGATACAGCCCATTTTTGAAGCAATCTACGATGACCAAGACGCAAGATGTGCAAAATTTCACAACCTCTTGGAACAACCTAATTTGAAAGAACTTCTTAGAACAATCTAATCAATACAGATGTACTACCCCACAATAACTTTTATTTTCAGAAATTATTTAACCATGATAAACTCCCTGAAATTATCATCGCTTACTTACATTATACACGATTAATTTGTCTCTATTAAATTTCCCTTAATAAACAGATACTGTATTTCGAAGTATATAAACTGAAAACACATCCAAAAAGGGTAGTTTTATTGTTATCGGATGGAAAAGAATTAGGGCAAATTCTGGAAAGCAATTGATGCAACTGAATACCTATCGTCGAGAAGATTACGATCAGCTACACGAGACCACGTATGTTTTTAATGACTGTTGCATAAAGCTTCAGGGGAAAAATCGTAAAGATAAATACACATCTTATCTTTAATTGGGAGAAAATTAATTATCCACTTGCTATCCTTTCTTAAATACTGTCGAGTCTTCTGGTTTTTATTTCATTGGTTCGGAAAAGGTTAAATTGGAATGGATACACTTTGAGACTTTCTAGCTTAGTATCTACGATCAAAGTACAGTTTAAGAAGTTTTTTGGTCCGAAACAATAATTCTACACTTCAATATTTTACAGTTTTTTGTTTATTTTTGTGTATTGACAGTTGTGACTTTGGTTTCTAAGACTTCAAATTAGAAGCATTCATCACTTTGCTTTCGACTTTTTTTATGAATGGTACATACTGATTGACTCTGTTTTCATTGCTGTCATCATGACTTGTGATATTTATCTCTTTCGTTGCTTTTATCATGTTTTAGTGCTCCTGAGAGAGACGCTGCATTGGAGTTTTCAAAAGTATTCAAAAATAGCTACTTTTCTTAGAAAAAAATATTTTTACTGTCGCTGGGGACTTCCTTCATTAATATGCTAGTATTTTAGGCATTGGGATTTAACACTTGACAGCTCTAATTAGCCGCTTTTAAAAAAATTCTGTATTTTTCATTTGAGGCTGTTGATTGGAATGACAAGAGGCAAAATTGCCCAACAGCTTCCCAGGACCTGTGAGGTTAGAATGGTCTCGGGAACAGAAGGTGCATTTGAACTTCTCTCCAGAGTGAGGCATAGGCGTATTCCCTTTCCCTTCCGCTTCATCCTATGCATCGGCTTCGCGACGAAGAAGGCAATGGCAGGAGAAGCTTTTGGTATCCCGCATGAGAACAACATAAATCTCACAGATCTTGATTTTTCAGATGACATAGCTCTAGTAACCAGGGGCTGGCAAACTTGCAAAAAAAGTGTCAAAGTCGGACTGATAATCAAAGGAGCAAAGAGTAAAGTAACAATTGCAACAAACAATGGGGCACCATGAGTAACAGTCAGAGGAAGTCCACTTAAAACCGTAGCAAAGTTTGCAAACTTGAGGAGATTCGTAGCCAACAAGGGGGAGATTGAAGCAGACGTTACGAAGCCATAAGGCAGAACTGGAAAAACGTTTCGATTGATGGCAAACGTACTGAAGTCGAAACAGGTAAACACGATGATCAAGATCCAGTTGTAAATTTCAATAAAAATATCCACCGTGTTGTATCCTAGTGAAACATGGAGAGCATGGACAAAGTTAAGCAAACCTATATTCAATTTACCAGAGGATGTTAAGGAGGATCCTCGGAGTCTTATGTCTAGATAGAGTAACAAATAAACAAACTACTTGAAGAATTGGTCAAAGGAGCTACACAAGACAGAGGAAGGAAGACGACGGAAACTTGCAAAATGTGTTCTGAGATTGATTCCTGGGCAGATTGCTCATCACGCTCTGTCTTGGAAACCTAGAGTAGTATAAAGGAAGAAGGGCCGGTCTGTTAAAGCTTGATGTGCAAATTTTCAGGGCCAGCTGAAAGCACGTGGAACGTACGCTCGAAATGCTCAAGATCTTGCTGACTATTGAGTCTGCAGGCACCTTTTTTCTCCCCGATGTCCTTCACAGGACCGAAGGACCAAAGATCAAAGGTAAGATTTCCGTTGTGGAACAGCAGGCAGATGCATTTTGGTACTTCATTGAGTGACTGGGTAATTACGTACTTAGCTACCTAAATGAGAGATGCTGGTAATGAATGTTGTCTGCCGCCATATAATGTTTACCATCAAATCTTTTGACATCTGAAGCTCCATGAGTGTGTACAAATATATTCAACATCCGTTCTCAATGGGATTTCGTTGTTTTTTCTAGATTGTTCGACGTCGTTGGCAGAGAAATTGGGCAACGTAAACAAAGCATCTCCAGACTGCGCACATCCAGAATTAAGTGAATGATTGGCCGAGTGCTCATTCCACTCCATGGGCAGTGAGCAATTCAAAGTTTTACTGACTACACCCACACACCCACACCCCAAATATACATAAATATAAATAAATATATATAAAATAAATAAATTTATTTATTTGTAGATATTTAAATATATGTTTTTTCAAAGAGAAAATCATACTTTTAACTTGACCTTACTTTCAACAACAAGCAACTGAGAAAGGACGTATTCTAACCTTCAGTTAAAAACAAGATCTTTGTAGCTTCAGTTTTACTTGCATCAAAACGAACCTGTAATTAAAATTTTTGAAAATACTTCAAACTGTTGGAGAAAACCGTATTATAATAACTAAAGGTGTATAATATTAATTTCGCGGCAAATGCAATGATTATGATCATTTTGATAAAAATGTAGGAATATATTGCTGGGAACATATTCTTAATTATAGTAACCGAGGTCAACCTAAATTCAGATAGTTGCGTAAATTGCTCATACGAAAAACAAAGCTGTTCTGGATTGAAAAGTAAGTTCGTTATCGCCCATGTAAGTCCTCCGTGGCATACACTGATTATTAAAAATTTCATAACGTTTTACTACTGAAAAGAATGGAATCCACTGCAGTTCAACGACTTGCTTTATTGGAAGTGAAAAATATGTTTTGCGCTGAACTGAAATCGATCCGCTATCGGCGCAAGCTCTTAATCGCATCATTTTTTCAAACCATATCTTTAACTTGAGAGCGGTTTGCATTATATATGGTGTTTGTTCTCAATTTATTATTTTTCGACAGAAATTGAGAGTGATAAAGGAAACCAGCGCAAAAGATGGGAATATGAAAATATTACATTTCAACCAAGTAATAGAGTTGAGTTTATTGCAAAAAGTAAAATTCGTTTTGGAAACGGCTATCTTGTACGCGTATCCACCTCTTTGTATGTGTATGTCCATGTGGGTACTCTGTCCCTGACCTTTCTGTAATACCGTCACATAGCTAGAAAAAACATTAAAGTCTACAGCTTCTCAAACAATCTACATCTCCTCAGTTAAAAGAAAATTACAAACAACTCAACAAAGCAGTTAAAACTGCCACAAAAAGGCTGAAATCTGAAAACATCGACAATAAAATACACAAATTAGAGGAAGAATACTTGAGGAACGACAGTCATAGCCTTTTCAAGACTGTCAGGGAATTAGAGGGCGTACCCAAAAAATCCTTGAACATGATAAAAGACAACCAAGGAAAGAAGCAGACAGACCCTGGTACTGTTTTAAAATTATGGAAGGAACACTTTCAAAATCACCTCAATACTTCCTTCCCCTATGATGAAACCGCAATAGATTCAATAAATACTGATAATATTAATGAAGAAAACACACCGCCTATCCTACTATACGAAATAAAACAAGCCTTGAAAAAGATGAAAAGAAGGAAATCTCCAGGTTACGATTTAATTACCACAGAAGTACTTGCCGCAGGAGGAGAAAATATGATACTTATGCTGCAAAAGATTTTCAACACAATAATTGATCAGTCTAAAACACCAAGCGATTTCTCAAAAATGATTGTCACACCAGTGTTTAAGAAAGGTGATAAAATGCAGAGAGAAAACTATCGGGCAATAGCCCTGTTATCAATCCCTGGAAAGGTTTTTTTAACCATCCTTCTTAAAAGGATGCAAGAAAAAGTCAACACAAAACTGAGGGAAACCCAATACGGCTTCCGATCGGGCCGTGGTACTGTCGATGCCATATTCATTGTCAGGCAGTTAATCGAGAAAACCAAAGAAAGGAATTTGTCGCTCAGTCTCCATTTCATTGACTTTAAAGCCGCGTTTGACACC
>RDPX01000045.1:3968131-3985438 GCA_003991215.1 Morbakka virulenta | reverse complement strand
GTTTTCCTTTCTGATCTAAAACTTCCTTTCCCTCTCCAGTTTGTCTCACAGATGCCCAAGATTTGAATGTTGCATCGGTCCATCTCATCGCACACTATCTTCAGCTTTCCAGGTTCTTTCATCTTTCTGACGTTCCATGTTCCAATATTAAGAGGCTTCCTCAGTTGTGTTCTTCCAGTAACCAATTTGTCATTGCCAGCCTGGTCGCCTACTGTGCAACGCGTCCCTTGTTTACCCACGCGACGGACGATGTGGTATGGATTTCTTTGTGTCGTAGTCATGACGAAAGAAGTAGTCTGGAGGTGTTTGTAGTGCTAGTAGGGCCCCCAACGTCCTTTCTACCACCGCAGTCCCTACATTTAGGGGATGCGCCCAGCCATTGTCCTGTTTGTCGGATCTTCCGCCTGACCGCCTGATGCATCAGCCGTTGGTCACGATCTAGGGATTCATCCACCTAATGCATCATCCATTGAGCTGCTGCCCTCAACTTCACCGTTACCCTGGTAGGGGAGCTTTGGGGTTGCTCGACTTGCTCAAGGTCTACCCCAAGACTGAGCAGGGAAGGAGCGCCTCACACCTCCTTGCAGGTTATTGGTTGTCTGTGAAAGCCAACCCCCGCTGCGTACCCAAATGCACCATATATTTTTTTTTATATATAGCAGTTATATGCACCATATAACTGCTATATAAAAAAGTGAGACCCGTTAGGGAAAAAATAATGATATTTTTGAAATCAGCATGTAAAGATTACCCAGGATCAGTTGTCAAATAATGATTACAAAAATTTTGTTTCTCAGTGTTAATAAAAGTGAATCAAATTGCAATTTAAAACAATTTTATTCACAAAAAAATTACAAAAAAAACAGGCATAATAGTTACAATCTACCGGTACAACCAACCCAATTTTAAACAATATTTTTCATGAAATAAAATAAGATATTGGCTATAATATTTCAAGTCCAGCTGCCTCTCTGCAGTTAATTATAATGCATAAAATGTTTTTAAAATTAACAGAACAATACTGCTTTTTATATACCTTCAATTAGGAATTTTTCAAAACTTCAAAGACCCTGTTTTCAAAATTAATTGCTGAGAGGCAACTTCTTGATTATAAATTACATGTTTTTTTCTTGATACAAAATGTATATTATAGACAATAATTAAAACACATTTAAAATGGCTAGTACATATATAGGGGATTTAACAAAATGACTTTGTGTTAGTCACACAATGATATATACATATATATATATATATATATATATTCAGTATAACATATTACAACTTTACAAAAATTGCTAGCATAATGAATTGCAGAATGCAATTTTGAATATTTAGACTACAAGTTAGAATGATTTTAGTTACTGAGTAGACTGGATAGATAACAGCTTAAAATAGGTGGGTGAAAAAAATAAGAAATAAATTAAAAGAAGTGCTCTGGTATCATGAAAAGTGACCTCAAAAACATCGTTTTCAGCACATCAATTTACCCCCCCCCCCAGATATGCCCCAGAATGCAGGATTCTGCATCTAGGATTTCAAAATTTTCTGGAGGGTAAATTTTCCCAGACCCCACCTAAGGCAGGCCTGTTCATTTCTTGAACAGACCTGCTCAATCAAAATGAGTGGAAAACCCTGATGATGTCATATATTCATATAATTACTTAATACTATAATTAAAGGCATTTATATCTATACCTTGTACTCATATTACCAACTTGGGAAATCACCATGCATATACATTTAATCAACTTTGCTATTAACACTAAAAATTACTATCTTACTTACTCCTGAAACCCAGGTTACATATGATACCCAAATCACCTAGGATTAGTTTTTGTTTTTTTTAGTCTTGACACAATTTTTCCCCAGCAATTGGGGCTCAGACAGTGCCCTTCAGAGGGACTTTTGATTTGGCAGTGAGGAATTTCTTGGCCAGATGCCCTTCCTGACGCCAACCAATGGCATTTTTTTTCTTTGCAAAGTTCCAAATTCTCCTTGACAGCTCTGGGAATCGAACCCAGAACTCTTGGTTACTGTGCAGTTGCACTAACCATTAAGCCACGGCTCCTCTAATATCATATAAAATAAAAATTATTTGCAAGAGTGAAGCCAAAGACAGTAGATCAGAGATCAGAATTGTGAGCAATACAAAATAAAAATCAAACATCTACTTCCCAAGCCAAATGAAATGGTCACTTGTGTTAAAGGCCTTACAGGAACTTGGGAGGGGCCCAGGGAATCCACGATAATTTGGGAGAGAGAAAAAGAAGTGTTGTCTTTTTTCATTTGTCTGCTCATTTTTGGTCTCTAATGGTATCATTCCAAGGAACTTCATTGGAGAAGTGAAGTACTTCTTAACCAGATCCCCAACCTAACACCAAACAATGAATTTGCTATGGCTTCAAAGTTTTATCCCATCTGGGAACCATACCCATCAAAACCGCTCAGTGACCAAGAGATCCTTTTTGTACTAAGCATTAAGAGTTTTAGAAAACCTACATCCAACAAAAAGAACCATTCATAAACTGTTGATGATAAGCAAAAGAAAAAAGCTATCTTCAAGAAATACATATAGGAGAAAGTGAAAGGTTCTGATAATAATTACATAAAATTGATTACATCATTGTAGCATCATTGAGCCACTCAAAAATTATAAGTGACACAGCAAAAATGTATTAATTACATAACCCTAGGGCATTAGAATAGTTCTGCTAATTCTGATGTACTTAACAGTAAATCTTCACAGGAAACTTATGACATTAACTTTTGAGTGACAAATATTGCTTTTCTTACCCTATTTTTTTTAAGTTTTTGGAATTTCACAGTTATTATGTTAATACTATATTGAAATGTAACATAGTATAATAAATAAATAAAATCTCTATAATAGTTCACAACAGATTCAGCATCTCAGCTTCATTCCTAAACAACACTTGTTAGCTTACTCATGAATATCAGCAAGTTCATCAGCTGCCCTTCTAAGACACAAAATGACTTTATTTATGATATGTTCTTTTGACCAATACAATGACCTGACTTTTGAGAGCCAGAATTGGTAATTAGTTGTGATATAAGAATCTCAAGAATAGTCAGGTGAGAAAGTATGACCATACAAATTCAAGAAGCCCTTTTAACTGTCTCATATGACAGTAGAAGTCACCAACTTGTGTAAGCTGGTAGCAGACTCTTTGTTATAAAAACAGGTTTGGTCTGGCTAGGATTTAATTACTTCTTGCCACTTTTCAAAACAGGTATAGCCTCAACATCAACATTTGCAGCATATTGGTACTCTTCCAATGGAAGGGGACTCTCACCAAAACTAGAATAAAGAGTAATGTCAGCATAAATTTTGCTTCCTAAACTAATAACTGATAATAAGACTTCCCAATAAATAAAATGCAGCAAATTTTACTTTTTACAATTATGTGCATTAAACTCAAATATAACTGAGTTATCAGGATAGCTTAGTTGCACTCTTAATGTCAAAAGATTATGGTAAAAAACAAAAACAGCCTTTACCTTTTTTTTCTTTTTTCTCTTGATAATCAATGAACTTATCACAAAATTGCCAGAAATCTCTGCAGTCTTGACTTTCCCTGTCAAAAGTGTTGTAGCAAAAATTAGTTGAAATTTTTAAAATGATCTTTCTGAATCTGTTGAAAAATTGTGCAATTACATGTGGTATAATCCATACAATTTAAGTCAACTGTGCACTTCTACTGATTTCTAATAGTTCCAAAAGTGCAGAAGATATACTGTCTTCTTAATTAATTAATTAATTAATTAATTAAGCTGCTAAAGAGGGTATGAAAACTAATGCCTGTTTCACTCTTCATTCTTTATATCAGCACACTTTATCTGCACACCCTTTTTAACACTTTATAAATTTTATTTCACAATGGCCACATTTTATTGCCATAGTACAAAATGACAAGGATAAGTTACATAAAATTCATAACCTTTTCTACCAACACTGTCCTACTATTCCAATCAATGTTTTTCTGCTGTAGCAAATAAAGTAATTGGGTGTTACTATGTTGAATTCATTAACATTCACTATGTACAAATACCAACATGTGAAAATCTACTAATCATCTACTAAATACATTATTTGCTCGTGTAAAAATTGCACCCAATTAAATTCTATATGAGGATATATCATAGTCTACAGAGGTACTGCTACCTAGAAAAATGCTCATTGGAAAAGTACATGGAAAAAAGACAATTGCATTCTAATGATTCATTATTGATTAAAAATTTGCTTCTGGGTACAACTTCATAGGTACATATCTGATGGAGGAGAATTAGTTTGGCAGTCATGGAGTTGTGGAAAGTGGTAGGACACTCCTTAAATATCAATAAACCAAGATGTTCACTGGCCCCAAACCAGAAAAGTTGTACCAGTCATGGATGCATGTGTAAGTCAAATCTGGTAAATTATGGGGGGTTAAGGTGTGGGGAAAAAAAGTAATGACTCATTAGCCATAGTTGGTAGTTTTCCTAATGGCAACATACAGATAAAAAAAATATTTAGGGTATCAAAAATGGCAAAAAGACACAGCAAGGAAGCATTAGAGCATACTTCCCAAAGAAAATATGTCCCAGTGCTATTATACTGTGGCTTTTCAGAATTTGCACCATAAGTACATAAAATGGTTTACACACAAAGTCATGTGTGGTAACCACCAGATTGTTAACTAGTGAAAAGATGACAAACAAACCTATGAAATTTAGTATTGGCTTTCTCACATATTAACTGAGTAATCCTAGAGTCAGGCTGATTATATCTTGGTCACATATACTTGTCAGTAAGTTGGTCAAGGATCTTAAAATTATTGTATGAAGTGGAATGTCAAGGGCTTCTCAAGAGTTCATTGATCAAGGTGAGAAGGAAAAAAGAGGATATTTTGTATGTAAATGGAAATTTTGGCAACCAATATATGATACTGTGTAAACTGAATAAATGGCACATTAGATAGAACATCGAGACAAAGGAGCAAAAGATAACGGTAAAACTACATACACTTACTTGCATATCAATTAATGGTATATATATTCATATATACATATTTTATTTCATATAAACATGAAAACCACTAACCAAAGCCTACCTATTATTACTGAAATTCCCCCCTTAATTGTGTATTGGGTAATCACATATACTGGTTAATTGCATAGAAAATCCACTGCCAAAAATATTTTTCACCAGTTTATCCACACCAAATGGTCTCTGAACACCATGATTGGCCATTCTCAGTAGAGGTTTCTTTAACCAGACATTATAGCACATGCTTGACCTGGGTTATATCAGAAAGTGGACTGGAAATAGCATTTGTTATGGTAAAATTCCTAGTAAAAGAGGTGAGCTATTCTACATTTTTAGTCACATATATATATATATAAAAGATATAATAAGTTGGAAAGAATCAAAAAACTACACTATCCATTTCCACAAGCCTGTTTCGTGATTTTACTCACTCGTCAGGAAAAGTATATCTTTTATTACGCTCTGCATTTATGTATCGAGCACTCTAATACGGTTAACCAAATCAAATGTACCATATATATATATATATATATATATGCATATGATCAACAAAAAAAAATGCTAAATATCTAAGACATGGTCATTGAGCCACAAACGGAAGTCCTCATCAACAGTTTTGATATCACCTCGAATACCTATCAGTTGGCAAATCAATACGTGTTGATGGGATTGAATTTCACCACAACGACAAAATGGATTGTCCCTTAGACCAATTCTATGCATGAAATCGGCATATCGTCCATATCCAGATCGTAATCGATTTAAGAGCACCCATTGTTCACGCTTCAGGTCATGTCCTGGAGGTTTCACCGTAGGTTCAGGAATAAATTGGGAAAGCTGGTTGTCTGTATTACTCCATCGCTGTTTCCACACATTAGCAGCCCAAGATTTGACAGATGCTGTATCGTTTATGGTGGAAGCTAAAAGGTGCATGCGATTCGAAAGTGGAACTCTGCTCTTCAACCTATTGTTTGTAAGTGGATATTCAACCAATTTTTCAAGAATGTGCCTTTCCTCTGATAGCACACGATTATATAAATTCAATATATTTTTATCTCTTCTTAAGTCGGCAGGCTCAATACCACAAAGAATAGGAAGAACATCAGTTGAAGTCGATTTTATACAACCACTCACTAGTCTCAAGCATTCATTAAGTGCAACATCAACTTTATTGCAGTGATGGCTTTGGCTCCAAACAGGAGAACAATATTCCGCAGCAGAGTAACACAAGGCTAAAGCAGATGATTTCAAAGTCGAGAAATCAGCACCCCACCGACAGCCAGCAATACGCCTTAGTAGGTTACATCGCTTGGTAACTTTAGAAGAGACTTCAATCAAATGATGTTTGTATGAGAGAGTACGGTCTAGTGTGACACCAAGGTACTTGGGAGTTTTCTCAAAAGGTAACCTCATGCCAGATATTGAGACATTGAGTTCATAATCAGCTCTTCGATTAACAAGATGAAACACACTGGAAACAGTTTTGGTGATATTCAGTTTGAGTCTCCAATTTTTGAAGTATTTGCTGATGATATCCATATCTCGTGATAATGTTCTTTCAATTACATCAAACGTCTTATGACAAGTCTTAAGGGCTATATCGTCAGCATATATGTATTTTTTACTGATAGTTGTGGGTATATCATGTGTGTACAGGTTGAAAAGAAGTGGAGCAATGACTGAACCTTGTGGTACACCATTAGTTAGGGTTCGGCAGCGTGATTTCTTTGCACCCACATGTACATGAAATCGCCGCTGTGATATCATGGTCATAATGACACGAACCATTTCTTTGGATGGTATTGTTCTCAACAGTTTCAGTGTAAGCCCACGGTGCCACACAGTGTCATAGGCTGCAGAAAGGTCAACAAATACAACGCCTGCTTTAAGTTTCTTGTCAAAAGCATATTCAATATCCTCTGTAAGTAATACAACTTGATCCTGGGAAGATCGACCTGGCCGGAAACCTGCTTGTTCCTTGGGTAAGATCGTTTCAGTGATTGGTTGTATACGATTGTAAAGTAATCTTTCGTAAAGCTTAGAGGGAACACAAAGCAGACTTACTGGTCTGTAACTACTAGCAGCATTTGGTGGTTTCTTGGGTTTAAGCACAGCAACCACTTTTGCAAGTTTCCATATTTTGGGTACTTTGTTTGTACGCAGACAGACATTGAAGAAAGATCGTAGCCATTGAATGCAGTTCTCATGGATGTGAAGAAAGAACTCAGGGTGTAGGTTGTCTGTGCCTGGGGCTTTACCGGCTTTCAGTGATTTAATGACAGATATTATTTCATCATCTGAAAACTCAACACAAAGGTTTTGATCTACTGATGGGGAATTCCATTCTACTTTCAATTGTCGATTTACTTCTCTTGTAAATTGGCGATTAGGGTTTTTGTACTTCCCATTGCTTAGAAGACATGAAGCAATTGCATTTGGACTAATCAAACTGGGATTTGGGGTGACGTTTTTTCGGCCAGTGAGTTTGTTAATAGTTGACCATGCTTTTCGACTGGATCGTTTCATACTGATGCCCTCGACAGTGGCAGCCCATTGTTCTTTCCGTTTAGAATTAAGATGATCGATAAGACGGTTAGCTGAAGACAACTTTTCCTCAAGAGACTGAGCTTTTTCATGCTGAAAAGCAAGTTCATTGCATTTGGTATCCCATTTAGGAATGTAGTTCTTTCGAAAACCTCTTGGAATTGTATCTTTAGCTATTTTCAAGAGTTTCTTCTGGAATGTTGTGTAACACAAATTTAAATCAGATTCTAAAGATGGAAGATCGTCACACATATTTCTAGTTGCATTCTTAAATCTATCCCAGTCGGCTTTGTTGAAATTCCATCTAGGTAGTGACGATGTTGGTGTGTATTCGATCAAGGCTGGGTGATGGATGATTGTAGGTCGATGCTGAGATTTTGGAAAGTTACCCAAAACAGTGTGTACAGGATGAGGCAGAGAGCTGTTGACATCATGTGTGAAGAAAGTAATATCTGGATTCGTGTAAGTGTCCCATGCACCAGAATGAAACGTCTTTGGTTGATTATGATCGAAAAGCAACTTAATATCGAATGTGCTGGACCAATTATAAAGAGCATCCCCATCCGGATTATTTCTAGAATAGCCCCAAGTTGTATGATGACAGTTGAAATCACCGGAGTATATTGCTGGGTGATCATAATGGGGTGGTGGTTCAAACGGAGAATTAGGTGGTTTGTAGTAGTTTGTTATTGTAATTTCTCCATTGATCGATATGGTTAGCCATTCAACTGCACTATCAACATTACTGCGGCCAATTTCAACAGAAGGAAGGTCATTACATACAAGAGTGGCAATACCATGCTTACAGTGTTTGATTGAACCAATGAGAGAAAAGCCATATATCTTGATTTTGTCGTTATTGGTGGCATGTGTTTCTTGCAGTAGAATAATGGAAATTGAATTGTCCATGGC
This sequence comes from Morbakka virulenta, assembly GCA_003991215.1. NCBI lineage: Eukaryota > Metazoa > Cnidaria > Cubozoa > Carybdeida > Carukiidae > Morbakka > Morbakka virulenta. The sequence goes on along the minus strand of RDPX01000045.1, from coordinate 3,976,932 downwards.
GATTTTTTGAATGACTTCACATTTTGGTCGTGTAAGGCCTTCTACATTTAATTGAAGGATAGCTGGACCAGATGGTTCATGTATCTTTGACATGTCATTAGATTTTCTAGTTTGTCTCTGTTGTTCAGGTATTTGCATTAGTTTCCTAAAGTTAGATTGGTACTTGCAGGCTGGACCACGAGGAGATTGCCAATATCCAGCCCTTTAGTCACATGTGAATGCAGTACAGTGATTTCTTCACAATGGCAAAACAATGAAGCTACAAAGATCTTGATTTTGCCAAGCAATATGGGCTGCTTAACAGCTTAATAAGAAACTGTTGAAGAGTAAACTGGCTGAAATATTCAAAATTTCACAATCAGATGTCTCAGGCATCAAAGGTAAGTGAGAGGTCTATTGCAAAATTTACCCGCAGTTAAAATTTAAACAGATAAAGGAAGAGAACCTTAAAATCATGAGATTTGGATGTCCCAGTGTCAAGACCATTGCTTCTGACTGAAGGAATACAACTGGGCAAAGAATTGTCCAGTGATGTTATCCCAAGCAGGGCATAGATACAATGCAAATGTCAGAGACACAACATTTGTTTCAAAAAATCTCATTTAGGGAAACAAAGTCATGAGCAAACAGCATAGAACCACTGGATTGAAAACACTTGCCTTGAGATTTTTAAAACATACAGTGCAAAAATATTTATACTCTTGATAAAATAGTGTGTGCGGGAATATGCACTCTCAGGTAGCAGAATGGTGTTTAGGGAAAAAACACGGGGTACAAGATTAATAAAGAAAGAATAATTGGACTGGTATGTTGTAACTACTCTGGAAGTGATACGAGAAAAAAAATTGTTATTGGGAAATCAACCTCCCTGAGATTTTTGGAGGGGTAAGGCAGATCTCTGTACAATACAAACCAAATAAAAATACATGGATGACTGCCATAAATTTCAAAGAATGGCTGCTGGAGTTTAACAATCCTTTTATCTTGTCAACAATGAGTTGACAAGATAAAAGGTCTGCCCGTTACTAGATTGCAACTACACTGCACACTATGTTGATGTTGTACAATGTAGAAGTCGTTTACTTAACTCCCAACTCCAGATGTTTAGCCTAGTGACACATTTTGCTTGTAAACAAAAAAATAAATACAAGCTATTCAATTCGTGTCAACTTTCAATGTGTGTTTTCGCCTCAAAAAACCCGCCTGAAATTGACTATTTCTGAGTACCACTACAGAAATACGATAGACCCAAGACATTTTGGATTTACATATGAAACTGCAAAACGACAACTGAACCTATTATATCGTATTACAGTAGTTGGTTTTAAGATATATGTATACCCCACTATGAATGGTAACATACATACATAGCGAAAAATGACAACTTTCACAACTTCATAAATGATAAGTAAGACATCACCTAACTATTATTGCGCAAAAAATGATTTACGTGCTTAGCATGCAAAGGATGACCATGTAAGCCATAATGTGATTAGAATCTACATTTACACCAAAGGCGAATATCGAAATCTTCTTCCGTAAAAATGTTTTAAAAATGTTAAGACGCTAAAACAGGGCTTTAAATCTCAAGCTCTCGCATTCATCCTTCTTCACAGATGTTTCTTGTTTAATATCAAATAACAAAAATTTTACACAGCTATTAAATAAATTGTTTAAGGTTTTTTACAATTTTAATTGATTTAATCAAATTACCTTCGAAATAAGGCATCTTCACTCGAGAAAAAAATTTCATCAAGAAGCTCTTTGTTACGGCTTATCGAACTCATGATGACCACTTTCAGTAATCATCTAAAAAACTTGTGTCTTTAACCAATAATCTGCATCACAATCAAAGCAAATATATTATACAATGGGAAGAAGTGTTAAAATGTTTTCTCGGTGATCAAGTATGGAACGATGCGGCAATAATTTGAGCTGTATATTGGATTTTTGTCCGTCACGTCTTTCTTTCCACCACAGGAACTGACCACTACCTCTTCTCATATACATCTCTGATCAGCTTTGTACAATAAATTAAACTTAATGATAAATAGATTGACCTGGAACTGAGGTCTTCCAAAAAAGACTCGTCCATTTCTGCTGTCACAACCGAGTGTAAGCCACACCAACGGAGGTCAAAAATTAATTTATGCCCACTTTAGAGAGGACTTCAAAAACACATTGTCAGCCTCGCTATCACATTAAGAAAAGGTTGAAAAAAGACCCATCCATCTTTTTTTTATCACCAAAAATTAATAACAAACAACCCCTGTGTATTATTTCAAGGTAATTTATTTCCTTTTCAGTTGACTACTTGCATTTCAATTTTTTCCCTTTCAATCATTATTATAACTAGCTTACGCGTAAAAGCTCTCATATGACCTGGGGAGAAAATAGTACACATTCAGACTTTGTTTCTTTAGGCCTAATTAAAAAATATCTTACAATATAATCTATTTGACGTTCACAAATGAAGTATTCAAAGACAATGAGAAATGGTGATTGGTATTTTAGCTAATTGTAAGTGCCATGAATACGTCAATCCCAGTTCATCACAGATTGCGATACCAATTCACCCCGCCATCAGCACAGTACAGTACCCTCCTCAGAATACGTCAGATCATTGAAAGGCAAGGGAAAACCTGAGGATTTATACCAATAACGAATGGCCTTTGTTGAGGACAGTCTTCTGTTCACAATCTTAGGCCTTAGCCATTACGAAGATGCACCACAAGACACTGAGGAACATTTACCTTTTCGGGAGAACCTGATGGTACTCATCTGGTTAGAATTTGTCCACAAAGACATTCTAGGATTAGTCGAATAGATACTTACGTTCCAGTACCCTTTCCTCTATCAAACCGGAGATATCGCAAGCTCTCAATACACTCCTTGATATGCTCGAAACCACTGAGGAGGATAAGATCAACTATCTACGATTAATCCAATTGCTTATTTCCTAAAACTGACTGAAGCCGAACTATCGATCTAGCACTGACAAGGCATGCCTCATATGTAAAGCAAGTAATCACTTTTCGAGATAATACCTCAGCCGGTACCCTAATCTGTCTGAAGCAGAACGTTGATTCCTCACCAGATCTAGAATGATACTTACCATAGAAGAAGATAACTCAACCTCTTTTGACGATTTTCCAGACAGATCCTCTCACAGTAAAATTATTATTATCGTCCCGAAAGGTTCGAGTCAACCAATCAGCACGCGATTATGCACTACAAACACCATTCTGTCAAACTCATCCTCGGCTCCGGTGCCCAAACTTGGGCACCGGAGCGGAGGAAGAGTTTGACAGAATTATCAATAAATAAACAAAATAAATAAGCAAAATGATTAATAAATCTACCGCCAATCTTGATTCCATTACAGATACAATGTTAAAGATCGATCCGATGATCGTCCAGCTACTGTTCAATGTGCTAGAGTTTACCTTCCATGATCACCAAGTACCACCATTTGACTTGGAGATACCTCGAAACCCCTCTTCCTGGTGATTTTACCATGTTAAATATTGCGATCCAACTGCATTTGATAGGCAAAGAAGTAAAGGCACCGTCTGGCCACCACAGAGCATCATCACTCCAGTTACTGGTGTAGACAGAAAACTGACAGAGTTGTTTCACGAAAGAAAACTAGATTGCACAGAAAATAATACGACGGGCGACTCGAGTACTGTCGCAATGACAGGTACTGAGTAGGTTTCTAGTTTTTCAAAAGCCTTGTCTTTTGGCGGGGCTTCTGCTAATGTCATCACCTTGTCGATGGCGGTACAGTATCCATTTGAACCTTATAAATAATTTATATTTTCCAGAAACTATAGTTGGTTCAAGAGCAAGATTATATCAGCATAATTGTTTTGTAGGATTTCTATGGCTTTACTCGATACAAGGTTTGAATTAATACTATATTACATAAGACTTCATTTTTGTGTACAGGCTCAGGAGGTCAGCTACATAACGTGAAAACGAATACAAAGGACCTCCAGTGTAAGTTACGATCAGATGTATTAATACATTAGGTTTGTGTGCTTTTGGTAATGTCCAGCATCGTGGTAAAGGCGGGCCTCTGGATTTCAATTTGTGGTACAGACAAATAATTGTGAAGGAGATGGATTTTCTGCAATGCAGTGTTCAGGGTCTTTTGGTTCTGACGAAGTTCACCAGTTGACTAAACTATGGTATATGGTCCATTGTCAAGATGTTCATAGCGCTTTTGGATAATGCCCGCTTTGTTAAGGAGGACAGTTGCATGCCCATTGTCAGCTGGCAGGGTGGAGATCGAATCCTCATTCTTTAGGGCCTCGACGGCACATTGTTCCTTTAAATATGATACTTTAAATAGGTACTTTAAAGGATTGAAGAGTAATGTTTGTTTTTGCTCGGATTGTGTCTCCTCCACTTTTGAGAAGTTCTTACTGCTATTTCAACTATTGGAACAATCTTCTCTGCAGGAATGATCTCTATTGATGACAGTCTCCAACGAAATAAATTGACAATCCAATGAGACTTGCCCATAGGTTTCGGAGATGATGGTAAGCTCTGTTTTAGATTCTCGAACTTGCCTGTGTTTCCCCGATGGAGAGCAATCTTTGTTTGTATTATTCACAGGTGAGATTAATTCCTGATAGTGTTCAGTGCTTAGTCTGCTCCACAGGAAGAATCCAGCTTCTTAAAAGCCTGTAGCAAGTTGCAAATGTCAAAACCAAAGGACCCAACCAAAGGTAGCTGTAGTAAATTTATTCAAATATACCTCGACAAAATGACAAAATTCGAGTTCTTGCTGCTATTTAGCAAAGGGACATTGTGTACCGTTCCGATACGTATATTTAACCATTATCTCACAACTTTTATAAAGCAGTTTATTACACAGGTTGATTTAGCATCACACGAACAAACACTTGAAACTATTACACTGTGGATTTGGACTTTGTAGAATAATGTATTTTTAATATTTCTTTTCAATTCATAGAAAAAATAAATTCCAAGACAAACTCCTGTTCCTCATTATAAATGAAGACTTTGTAAAGTTATCGCTGAATAAAACAAGTTCTTTCAAACATTTTTTAAAAGAATGACATGGTGCTCTCACCAAAACGTATTTCAATATATACAACAGTAAACGCCTACCTCCAACAAGGACCCCAATCCGCTTCTCTTCTGTGATTATGCCTGAGTCCTATATAATTCTATGTCCAGTATATCTTTTTCAGCAAATCATTTTTCCTTCCTAGTCATTAAAAGAAGTTTCATATTTCTTCTTTTTCAACTAATTCATTCCGTGCCTCGTTGACTATGGCTAACAGAGTAGAGTGCTGAACATCGGTGTAGACTTAAATCAAACCCTTTTTTAATTAGTACCGGTTCTTATGCTACCTCTATCTTCATCAGCTGCATGAATTATAGATGAAATTTTGTATCTCAATCACCAAAAACCCAACCTCTCTGAGAAACCAGTCTTACGTCATTTCTAAATTGGCAACGGGGTAGTGTAAATTAAAATTTACTTCTAGTCAGCTATTCTGTAGCTGTTGGACAAGGTTTAATGTATGCCTCTGTTCACTTTCCCTAAATGACTCACACTATTTCTTACGAATATTAATTCCGTCCCTTAATCTTGTATTTGATATTGGTATTTGAAAAAAGTTGCAAGTATGATCGCTCAATATTTTGCTTTAGTCTGTTCCACAATCACTTTAGACGGCCCTGCAGCTTTTCATGCCTTCATGTTCTCTAGTATGTTGTACTATTGCTCCGGGTATAAGATGAAACTGCAACCAGCTGTAGAGGTTCGGTACGGGAGGATAGCAATGCCTTTAATTATAACTACCTCTAAGTCATCCCTGTAAAAAAGGGAGCACCTGTGAGCTCCTACCAGCCTTAGAGAATAACAAAATTTGATCCGGTGGGTGGCTGTCTGAAGTATATGGGCAAAATGAGCACATTGGCATTAAGGTGCAAATTTCTCTCGAGCTGAGCCAAACAGAAATGACACTTGTGACTTTGGAGACTGGTGTTGCGGGCAAATGCCAGTTCCACTGCACAAATGTTGTGGTTGATTATAGCGTGAACAAGCAGGCTATAAAAAGTCTGCTGTACTACAAACCATGAATGATAGTATATTTTGAAACGGCAATGGAATTCAATTACCAAGAAATGTGACAAATTAGACTTTGAACTAAAAAGCATGAAAAAAACATATGAAAACTAAAGTGCGCATCCACAAAAGAAGTGATTTACAAAATACTACCTTTGATATTATTTTACTTTTACATTTTTCTGCTAAAAGGTTTGAATGATTCTCTTCAAAGAAATCCTTATTATACTTTATTTTACATATGTTCTCAATAATGTACTAACGTAACATACCATGTGTGATATAGACTACACATTTTGGATATATACATTTAGTGTCTATTGTAACAAAACTTTTTCTATTACAACAATAAAGTGGCACCTTCCTGTAATACAGTACACAATAGTAAATGGACCTAAAATCCAACTGTGTTTTGTATTTAAAGTTACTCATATCTTGCTAAAATTGCGGCTATTTTCACATTTCATAATACATTAACATCAAAAATAATATGCAACTAGTTTGAGAGAGGAAAATTTTTAACATTTTTCTTTCGATTTAATTTTCCATAGCAGAACAAACAATATGTGACTTTCGTTAACAAAGAACTCTGTTGCAAAGAAGAATATCTTAATTTTGATAGATCACCTTTGCTGGAGTATTTTAACACCCAAAGGGCATTCCAATCTGTTATTTCTTATAACCTCTTCTTTTTCCTACAAAAAATACTTGCAACCTGCAAATAAATTTTGCGAAAATGGTAGAATGCCAGTTAAAACATCGATCCACCATTAAAAAATATCTTTATACTGGTTTTTAATTAAAAACTCTGGGAATACGGAGCTAGTGCCTTCATTCATCAATACCCACGTGTCAATCACGATTATTAAAAACCAAAACCCTACCTCTTAAGATGGAAAATATAGACACTAATCGACGTGTTGACAAATACAAATCTTTACTTTCAGTTTGGTAAGGCAGGCTTAATATTGTAATACACCAACAAATACTGTCTATAGTCAATCAGAGAGAAGGGATTGCTAAGCCTGCTGGATGAACGCACCTAAACGGAAAAATGCAGGTATAAAGCAGGTAACACGCAATACTTCGATACAACATTAATAATCACAAATAAAAACACACTATATCTTTAATATGATGTAATTCTACGAGCCATTTTGGTGCAGCTATTCCTAGCAAACGTCTGCATCCATCGTATTCAAATGGACCACTCTAGGCAGAATAAGGGTTCATTTTGAATCTTAGACTAACAACACAAATTATCTATTAAAAACAAATATTTTACTTTGGTTTCTTTCAAAAATACTTACCTTTTCTCTTCCTTACTTAACAAAATGGCAACCAGCTTTGAATAAGAAATTTTACTGCAAAGCACAAACTACCCTTTACTTTTTTTGCCAGTGTAAATGTGAGTATAAACAAACGATGCAAAAGTTGTCATAACTCTACATTTTCTTCTAAAAAACACTTAAAAACTCAAATATTCCTTTCTGCGGACTATTTTCAAAAAATGCACTGAGCGGTTTCCTGGTTTACAGTTATACAATGTTTCTTTTTCAAATGGAAACTACCACGTGTTTTTGAAACCTGGATGAACCACTATTCTCAGCATTTCATAATAATTTATCTTATTCCTGCTGAATCAGTTCCGGTCAACAAATTTTGGTAGCTAATATCATGTGTACAGTACTACTATTATGAGCACATCACAGTGATATTTGATAATGGCTCAGTAGCAACTGAAGCTGATATATATCCACTGTAGCATAACTATATAAACCTGTACAAATTGTGTTTCAAATTGCTGCATTCTTTTGTACACCACAGAAAAAACATATTCCTCTAAAATCAACTATTGCAGGATAGATAATTGTAGTGTTAGGACTTGCCAAGCACACATAGGGTAATTCCAACTGAAACGATTGCAACGCCAAGGGTGACACCTGCCAAAAGGGTTGAAAAATAAATTACAAAAAAGAATTGATTCTATCTATAGATCAATAATGCAATTCACCATCTGGTAAACTTTAATGGTGAATATTTACCAAAATAATCACTAGACATAAACAATAAATTGCAATATCTTTTCCCATACCATGGTCACTACATACATGGCCACATGATCACTGAAAAGTTGCTGCTCTATAATTTGTTAAATTTATATATATATATATATATATATATATATATATATATATATATTGTTAAACCAAACGTTTCTAACAGTATATGTATATTTATTGGGAGGGTAATCGAAAATGCTTCATTATATCTACCTAATTTTACATAGGATAATAGTTGCTACATTAGTTCTGGAATAATGTAAATAGGGAAATCCAGATATAATTAAAACTTAAGCTTTACTTTGTGAACAAGCTGTGTCCAAATGTGTGATGTATTATTGCCACTAATTTCTTTACCAAAAGTGAAAACTAGCAATAATACCACATTCGCGTATCTCAAAATGCATAGAACAGAATCCAATTTGATACAGATTTTTATGTAAGTAGGTAAATTTATAGATACAAACGTAGCTGTATAGCAGCAATGTATAATCAGATTGGGCTGTTTAACAACTTCATATAATGACTTATAAAGCAAATAAAGCAAAAGCTGCATTTACACTAACTGACTGTTCATGTACCTCATACACAGAACATACTTTATATATATATATATATATATATATATA
>RDPX01000045.1:3938132-3967254 GCA_003991215.1 Morbakka virulenta | reverse complement strand
CGACAAGCCTGTTTCGTGATTTTACTCACTCGTCAGGAAATGTACATTTCCTGACGAGTGAGTAAAATCACGAAACAGGCTTGTCGAAATGGATAGTGTAGTTTTTTTATTCTTTCCAACTTATTATATCTTTTATTACGCTCTGCATTTATGTATCGAGCACTCTAATACGGTTAACCGAATCGAATGTACCATATATATAAGTATATACTGTGTATGTATATATCCACCTCAAAAGCTGTCTGATTCATGCATCTGTCCTCATGTATTCATGTATAGTATAAGGTTTACTACCGACCAACATTTTTAAGACAAAAGCTGCAGGTAATTTACTATCCTGATCAAACAACTCTTTGCCAATCATGACCTAAAACTCCAAGAGCAAAGTGACTTTAGCCTAAAAGAAAGCATCAATATTTAAACTTAAGAAACAAAAATATATTTATCACTATTAGTCACTTATAAAAGCTTGTGACAATTGCTAATTACTAAAAGCAATAACATAACAAGAAAGATTTGAACACTATCCAAATGCTAGCTTGTAGGTCAGATGGACTGGGCATTAATTTGTGTTGTCCTTGCATAACATTTTTAGTAAATATCTTCATTAACCACTTTTAAAAAGGATAAATGTGAAATGATGACCTTTAACTACACTTTTAAAGCATTTCATCCAAACTCTGAAAGCCTTTTTATTTCAAAACTTATTTCACCTTAAGTGAGGCTTAAAGCCATGTTAGTGCAAATGGTCACTTTTCTTATTTGATAGTTTTTTTCTTTGTACTTTATAAATCTTGTAAATTTTGTGATTTCTTCTCTCTCCCAAATTTGCCTCCGAAACATGTACAAACTCAGTAGTATGCCACTTATAACAAAGAAACCAATTGGGTGCAGTATTACCAGAAACATCTCACACCCCAAGTTCTTTACCTAAAAAACATTTTAGTAATCACTAACCTTTATTGATCTTTTCTCCCAAAAAGTATCCTGTAAGCATAGTAAATATGAATGTCATTGAGTTTGTCAGAGGAACAACAAGTGAAATCTCTACAATGAGGAAAAAAATGGTGTAAGTCATGTTGTCATATACTGAAGTTGAAATCCTATCAAGGATGATACAACCCATGCAAAAGTCTCATAGAATTAAAACTAATATGTATTTGTATTGGATGTTGATCAACTCAAACTATCATTTCTTTCACATTCAAACAACTATTTTTTCTATTCACCAACTAATACCATGAAAAAAATTATTACAGTCATTTATCAGTCAATTTTCACCACTAACAATGCCTTTGGTCTTTACATTCTTAAGTACCACNAATGCTAGCTTGTAGGTCAGATGGACTGGGCATTAATTTGTGTTGTCCTTGCATAACATTTTTAGTAAATATCTTCATTAACCACTTTTAAAAAGGATAAATGTGAAATGATGACCTTTAACTACACTTTTAAAGCATTTCATCCAAACTCTGAAAGCCTTTTTATTTCAAAACTTATTTCACCTTAAGTGAGGCTTAAAGCCATGTTAGTGCAAATGGTCACTTTTCTTATTTGATAGTTTTTTTCTTTGTACTTTATAAATCTTGTAAATTTTGTGATTTCTTCTCTCTCCCAAATTTGCCTCCGAAACATGTACAAACTCAGTAGTATGCCACTTATAACAAAGAAACCAATTGGGTGCAGTATTACCAGAAACATCTCACACCCCAAGTTCTTTACCTAAAAAACATTTTAGTAATCACTAACCTTTATTGATCTTTTCTCCCAAAAAGTATCCTGTAAGCATAGTAAATATGAATGTCATTGAGTTTGTCAGAGGAACAACAAGTGAAATCTCGACAATGAGGAAAAAAATGGTGTAAGTCATGTTGTCATATACTGAAGTTGAAATCCTATCAAGGATGATACAACCCATGCAAAAGTCTCATAGAATTAAAACTAATATGTATTTGTATTGGATGTTGATCAACTCAAACTATCATTTCTTTCACATTCAAACAACTATTTTTTCTATTCACCAACTAATACCATGAAAAAAATTATTACAGTCATTTATCAGTCAATTTTCACCACTAACAATGCCTTTGGTCTTTACATTCTTAAGTACCACATACCTGCTCTTGCTATGGTGATGTAATACAAAATTGATCCACATTGATTTAGTAGGAATGGTAGAAGAAACTACAAATAAATGAAAATAAAGTATAATTTGTGGTAACCTATTAGAATAAACACATGAATATATATATATGCAAGTCAAAGAACATCTCAAAGAATTAAAGGAGGATTCAGCTCAGCAATACAATCAACAGTCCCACTCTCTACTGCCTCTTACATCTGGACAGAATGTTTGTGTCTGAGATCCCAAGGCAAAGAAACAAGAATCTGCTAAAATAATTCATGAGGCACCTCAAGCAAGATCATACATAAATGAGACAATCAACAGACCCACTCTCTACTGCCTCTTACATCTGGACAGAATGTTTGTGTCTGAGATCCCAAGGCAAAGAAACAAGAATCTGCTAAAATAATTCATGAGGCACCTCAAGCAAAATCATACATAAATGAGACAAATAACAGTCCCATTCTCTACTGCCTCTTACATCTGGACAGAATGTTTGTGTCTGAGATCCCAAGACAAAGAAATGAGAATCTGCTAAAATAATAAAAAAAATAAGACAAGATTTCAGGCCATCAAAAGACCAATTCAGAATATCTCCAGCTTCTCCCTCAAGTTCTGCTCTGATCCATGAAAAGCCTTTAGCAACATTACAAGCACCACATCCCCACAACAATCAACAATTAACCATCCATTTGATTACTATACAAATACTCAGGCAACTACTAATACTACATTACTGCTTCTTCTTCGAGTGTCAGGTATGGAACAGACATTGATGACCATGGCACCCCTAATATCCCTACATTATACTGTTCTACTAAAACTATTAAAGCACCAAATAGGAGGTACTTATGATTTGCCTTTTATGTTTGAGCTTTTGATTTTACAATATGTCAAACAATGGAATATAACATCAATACCATATTTGAACTAATTGATTTATAGACATTTCTTTTTCAATTTGGTTTCATGCCTGGACAAGGAACTATTGATGCCATTTTTATCCTGAGACAAATACAAGAGAAGAACCTAGTGAAGAACAAGAAGTTGTACTTTGCCTTTGTGGATTTGAAAAAAGCCTTTGACAGAGTGCCAAGAGAAGTTGTTTGGTGGAGTTTACGGAAACTAGGAGTAAGTGAATGACTGATTAAGGTTGTCCAGGCAATGTATAGAAATGCTAAAAGTCGGGTAAGGGTCAACAGTTCCTATACTAAGAGTTTTGGTGTGGGAGTTGGAGTTAATCAGGGATATGTACTAAGTCCACTGCTTTTTATTTGTGTTTTGGAAGCACTGTCAAGAGAGTTTCGAAAGGGTTGACCAGAGGAATTGCTATATGCAGATGACCTAGTTCTCTCCAGTGAGACATTGGATGGTCTACTTGCTAAGTTAGAGACTTGGAAGAAGGGTTTGGAAGGTAAAGGTTTGACAGTGAACATGGGAAAAACAAAAGTGATGGTCAGTGGTCACAATTTAGGAAAACCATTGGAGAAAGGAAAGTTTCCCTGTTCAGCCTGTGGGAAGGGTGTTGGGAGCAACTCCATCTATTGTGGTACTTGCAAGCACTGGGTACATAAACGGTGCAGTGGAATAAAGGGCAAACTGGCAGAAAGTAACTGTTTTAGCTGCAAGAGGTGCATAGAAGGAGAGGCAACCTGTGACTTAGACCTATGAAAATTGCATTTGGAGGGTGAGGAAATTGAAGTTGTCCAGAGGTTTTGCTACCTTGGTGACACCCTTGGAGCTGAGGGAGGAGCTGGTGCAAGTGTTACAGCAAGGGTTAACAGTGAATGGAGTAAGTTCAGGGAGCTAATGCCATTGTTAACCAGCAGAGCTCTATCATTACCTATCAAAGGTAGAGTCTACCAGGCATGTGTACAGTATAGCACAATGATGTATGGCAAAGAAACTTGGCCAGTGAAAGCTGAAGATGTCAGCTGCATGGAGCAGAATGACATGAGAATGATAAGATGGATGTGCAACATAAGTCTAAAGGACAGGCTCAGTTCTAATGAACTTAGAAGGAGATTGAATCTGGACAGTATTGGCAGCTGTATGCAGAATAGCAGGCTTCATTGGTTTGGTCATGTGTAGAGAATGGACAAGAATGCTTGGGCAAGTAGATGCAGAACAATCAAGGTGACAGGAACCACTGGCAGAGGAAGACTGAAGAAAACATGGGAGGAAGTGATAAGGATGGATCTCAAACCAAAAGGTGTCAGCAGAGACCTGGTGAAGGATAGGATAACTTGCAAGTCAATTTCAAGAAAGGGTCCAACACATGCTAGCATGTAAAACGGAGGTTAAACCGAATATGATGATGATTTTATTTCAAGAAAGGGAAATGCTATATTGTATTAGCACATTGCATGCAAATTAATTGTCACATGAGGATAGCCTCATTTAGAATTCAAACACATCTGCCTGTTTCTTTTTTTTAGATCATGATAATAAAAGTATTAACATAAATTTTACTACTCAGTGTTGTGTTTTTTTCATCCTAGTCCTCTTTGTGGCTGGTCAAAAAATGATTACATGTAGTAGAAATTGATAGCATCCTGTGTCATGTTGCAGACATTCAAGTTCTGTTCTTATGGGCAATAACATTACAATAATTTAGTCATTATTATAGTCTTTATAGTTATTGATCAGCTATTATTGTTTATGTTCTGGTGAGGGATGATTCTAGTGGAAGAATTCTCTGTAGAGCAGTGCCCAATATCACAGAAGGTTAACTCCCTTGTCTGGAAAGTCTGCAATGTTAAATTGGTGACATGGACTTAAATTGGTATTTTTACAGAATGGCAACTAGTTTAGCACAGTTTCCTAATGCAGAACCAGTCTCACTCGGTCTAACTTAGAAGAAATGGATACAAAGGTTGGAAAATTTGCTTTTGCTCTTGATGTTAAGAATAAAAGTAGACAGAAACCTTTACTGTTAAATTATGATGGATCAGGCCTCTGTGACATTTACTACAGTCTTGAAACATTTGAGGACACAGAGTGTAGGAGTGTCAAAACCAAGTTAGATGCCTATTTTGAGTCAAAAGTTAAAGTTACTTATGAGTGATACAATTTTTCAGCTAGCTCAAGATGAAGATCCAATTGATGGTTTTGTTACTTTTCTGAGGGAAGCAGCCATCCAATTTTCATGATGTGAACAGAGAAATAAAAGAGCAGATAGAGCAAAAATTTTCATCAGAGAGGCTGTGGCATTGAGCCTAATGAGAATATGCTTCATTGGATGCCTTGCTGGCATCAGCATGTACCATGGAGATGGCTGATTCAAAAGGTAAGGCTATCAAAAATACCAAATGGTAATGTATAAGGTTTGTGCATCAATTTTAAGGCAACGTTTGGACCAGCATAAGTCAATAATGTCATTTATTACTGAAAACAGCTATTTTTTCATGGTGTTATAACACACATTTCTTTCTGATACCTTGTCCTTAAAAACAGTTTATGTATACCTAAGTAAATAGTTTAGAAGCTTCCAGTAACTAAACTAGAAAAAAACAACAAACCTTCCAGTTGCTAAATATGAAAACCATATCCATAAAAGCCAGTTTTAGACCCTCTGAATGTTCTGTTTTATCCATACCATCACTTCCCATTTTGATAAATGGGTTTGTAATCCCCCAAAGGGCAGCAACAAATAAAAGTGAAACTGCATTGCCTAAAAAAGAAATGGACAATTTCCAAAATTACCAATGGCAAACAACATTAATTCTAATTAAAGACTTGCACTAAAGCAAAATGGTGGAATATTAATAAACTCTCTCTCTCTCTCTCTCTCTCTCTCTCTCTCTCTCTCTCTCTCTCTCTCTCTCTCTCTCTCTTTTTCTTTCTCAGGTGCCATGTCCTGCAAGGGCATTGACAATCATCAACCTCCACCTCCTTCAGTCCTTTGTGGCTGCTAATAGTTCTCGCTCCACTATATTTGTCCATCTATTCATGCTTGCTATGCATGTTACTCTTTGTCTGCCCATGCTTTGTTTTCTGTTGATCTTGCCTGTCACACAGATGTTCTAGCTCTACCTTCCCTATTACACATCCCAAAAATTCCAACTGTCTTTTTTGGATTGGTGCTAGAAGAAAATGTTTTGTTCCTGCTCTCTCCAACACTTCCTGATTTGTTAATCTTTCTGCCCAAGATATTCTCATTATTCTCCTAAGAAACCACATCTCCCCTCCCTCTATTTGTTTCTCCATACTTTATACATAACAGTTCGCCATTCTGATCTATGTTGTCATAGAAATTTTGTTGTTTCTCATTATGCTGTTTAGTTTCTCAAATGCCACTTTTGCCATTATGATTTGTTTTCTAGGTTCTTGGTCACATTTGCCATTTTCTGCTAAGATAATTGAAATTTGTACCTGATTTATTAGGGTGTCCCCAATGAGTATCTTACATTGTCTGTTTGTTTTTTGTTTACTAATTACATTACATTCTGTCCTCTTACAGTTTATGATAAACCCTTTCCTTTTGCTGGATTTCCTGATAAACTAGGAATTCTAAAAAATACTTACCAAGAATTATGAAAATGCAGTAAATAGCAGAAAATTGATGAAGCAAGTTGTAATGTCAATGTTCTAACAATAAAAGAATGAATTAAATTTGAATTGAATATTAGATATCATATTGTATTTTAGTGGTAAAATTTCAAATTTTTAAAAAATTATTTTTTGAAGTTTAAATTCCAGTATGTAATAGGCTAGCTGTAGTAGTCATGCTGGGATGAACAGGATTTCAAGGAATTCTGCAGGAAGTGGTTTTTTCTCAATGAATCACTAATTTGAGTCAAACAACACTGAATATATACAGAACAAAAAAATATACTATTAGGGTAATACAAATGTAGGAGATATAAAAGATGATTACAAAGTGAGTTTTTGCTGTAAATTACAAATGACAGCCACACAATAGGAGTGACTCTACTTAGCGGGGTAGGAGGAAATATTTTTCTTGGCATTCTTTAACTGGTAAAATTGAGGCTGGGTAGAAACACTAAAATTGTTCTTGATTCTTTAATTATTTGTCTCTATTTTCAACCGAGTTACAGAAAAAAACTTTAAACCTAATTAAACCACTTTTCACCACCATATCACCCTGCACCTTGAGTGATGCTTGGTCAAGCCACAAGTTCTGTCTTCATCTCTCAGTAAATTTTCACATTTCACCTTAGAAAATAAGTCCTTCTGCATTCAGCCTCAATTACATTTCTCCATTACAATAATTTTTTTTCAGTAACATGTTTTTTAAGCTTCCAGGTCTTCCTTTTTAAAATAAAGGGCTGTCTGAACCATTTTCAATGTTTTATCTTGTAATCAAAAAATAGAGCAAGATGTTGTGAAGCAACTACTTCTCCAGGTCTAATCTTAAGTAACTAATTGTCCTTGTTCTGCACCAGTACAGAGTCAAGCTGTACTGCACAGCCACCAAGTGTGTATACAATAAGTCTGCTCCTAGACTTTTTAAGGGGTGTATTACAGCATCCTAGTTCTAATGCATCTCAAGAATATGTTCATGTTAATCACCTCTCACACCACAGCCACACTCTACAATGACACCTTTATTTCCATTTGCTCCTTTACCAACATCACAATTAAGAAAAGCCTCCAATTATTTAATAACTATGTAATTCTCACCAACACTGGCAACAAATTATACCATAGAACTTGTCTTTCTTATTATTCCCTATCTCAATCTCAAGGCTTTGTTGTGGTGTTTATTTGAACACAATATCAACTGTTCTCTTGGCAGGTACTAATTTAATGACTACCAATCTATCAGTGACACGTTTAAACTTTATACTGATTATTTAAATTCATTTCTGCGTGACAGCATATTCCAACCCCACCAAAGACAGAATATCTAGCACCCCAGACTAGCTTGTATTGACTACTCTTGCCAGTTATTGTTCCTCCTGATACTTCTGTTTATCTGACTTCCTATACGCAATACCAGAATAGACATTAATAATCTTCCAGTTTAAGGTATCTACCACTTTCTGTGTGACCATACGGTGCACAACATTGTGGCGAACACTAAAATTGTCTGCAG
Source organism: Morbakka virulenta (assembly GCA_003991215.1). Lineage (NCBI taxonomy): Eukaryota > Metazoa > Cnidaria > Cubozoa > Carybdeida > Carukiidae > Morbakka > Morbakka virulenta. The sequence continues at coordinate 3,959,068 of RDPX01000045.1, read as the reverse complement.
TGGACGTTTTTGAAAAAATATTACCATTGCAACTAAGTCAGCATTTTGTAACGGGTAAGTCAATCTAAGAAATCTGATACGCCGTCAGATTTACAGCTTTTCTTTGCCACTCCACTGTCTAGTCCATGTACTCAGTTTTACGCACAAGGGCCTGAAAGTTGTGTAAAATGGTGAAAGACACATTTTGATGGAAAGAGAAGACAAAAGTAAAAATAAGCCTTGTGAACTAACATGCGTTCTCAGCAAACTAAACTGCAGGTCTTACCAATAGTAGTACCACTAAAAAATGGGTAGTCCATCCTTTCACTCCTGTATTATCTTTTAACTTAAAATTTGTCTGGAGTCCATCAAGATACACAGTACGTCCTATTTTGTTTACCGAATCAATCACCTTGTTTTCCTGCATTGTTGTTATGAACGGCCTGCAGTTACCATTAATGTGCCTCGTTCCTTACTCGAGTCGAGCTGTGAATTGGATTTCCATTTAATTGACAGACACAAACATGGATTTTCTGTCTGACTATGATTGGCTAAATATTTCCCGCAAAAAAACATGGTGTGATTTTTGGCGGTAAAAATGTCATATTTCATGAAGCAACAAGTTTACTCTGCTTTGTGGAAACCGTTGGACAGTATTTCGTGTTTGACAAGAAGATATTTTGCTACCATGAATGGGAATACAACTACTACAAACGGTGCTGGACATTGCACTGAACCGGTCAAGAAATCCATGAAAATGTCTAACGATAACGTGTGTGACGATGAAATGAGAACACAGGAGGATGACTTTGGCTCTCACGAAAACCCGATGCGTTTAGAGGTTTTAAGACTGTCTGATAAAGCAACTTTACCCAAGAGAGGGTCTCCTCTTGCAGCTGGTGTTGACTTGTACAGGTACGTGATTTGTTCAGCATAGCTTGAGTTTTACGTGTTGCTTTTTTAAGTATCGCCTTCTTCCATTTCCATAAGGTGTATTAAAAATTAATTTGTTTTTCTGCGCATATTCCCACCTTGAGGAGCCAGTACAACCGAAGGAGAGGGCCTTTTGCTCTGTGTGTCGTACATAAAAATAGGATCGCACCTATCACCTTAATTTTAAGAGTGCATTAGTTTTCTTGCAAAATATTAATTTTCTATTTCTTAACATGTATTAATTTCAAAATGACACGCTGATGTTGATGAACTATGATGCACTTGAAGTGATAACTGAACCTCACTTTCCAATCCTGAAATATACTGGAGCTATGACAAAATACTGCTGACCAAGGATAAAAAATGCATTTCTTTTTTACCTTAGTCACAGTGACAAACCAGACACTATGCGTCAAAAATTTTCACCGTTCTTTCATAAGCATAACTTGTGTAACAATATAAGCATAAACGGGGTCAGATCCCATATTTATTTTTAGCGCATCGTTAGCATTTCTCGATGCGAAGAAGAAATAAACACTCTTTATCATTACCTAAAAACTACAAAAAAATCAAAACAACCCTGCTATTTGTAAAATAGTGACCAAATTGAAAAAACATGAAAAGAATGATTATTGCTATTTGACTCTGTATGGGCGGCTTTCTTAAAAGGGTCACACAAATTACATCTTTTACTGTGTGCTTCCAAAACTTCTGCATAAAAGTGGAAGCCTTTTTTATGATCCTGAAATTAACTTGATGTTCCGAGAACAAACAATATTTGCGCTTCGACAAAGCACTGTGACATGAATTTTCTTCTCTTGGTTTCTTTAATCAGGCCTCTTATAAAATAGTAAGATTGCAATATTGGCCTCAGTTCTTCCAGTCACCCTTGCTATGAATGATGCAAAAAATATTGATGAGTACCTCCCTTTAAGAGCTCTCCAACAAATTTCCTCCCAATGTGTAGCTGCAATGCGCCAACTCAAGCTTAGCTGCAAAACAGCATTTGGATGATGTTCCAGGTGCGTTTATAAAGACTGTCAAGGACCATTGGGTATTGTCATGCCTAACTAGTCCTCTGATAAATTCCCCCAATTACATGGCCAATAATTTTTTTAACACTTACTCGTATTTGGCAGGAGTTGCGGATTTTCTGCGGTTTTTTTATTAGCTGCAACTAATTCCTTCCCCATCTATCTGTTTTTTATCCAGTGCTAAAGATATCACTATACCAGCTGCTGGCAAAGCACTGGTACCTACAGATATCTCAATCGCGCTTCCTTCCAACACATACGGCCGAATTGCACCAAGGTCAAGCTTGGCTGCAAAACACCACCTGGATGTTGGTGCTGGTGTTGTTGACGAAGACTATCGAGGACCAGTGGGTGTTGTCATGTTTAACTTTGGAAAAGACGACTACCATGTTAAGGCTGGTGAACGGATTGCCCAATTGATAGTTGAACGGATTTGGCGCCCGGATGTCGTAGAAGTTTCTAAGCTAAGCGAAACTGTTAGGGGGGAAGGTGGCTTTGGATCTACGGGAAAGCATTAGGGCCTTTATTTATGAGCCAGGTTTTGTATATAGATAGGCCCTGGCATTCTTCAAGATGGTAGTATTAAAACTATATATTATCACTAGCTAAATTAATAATTTTGAGGACATTCTAAACCAAGCAAGTTCATTGTATAGATTTCGATTTAATGATATAAATTGGAAAAATACATAAGGTACACGATGCCCTCTCGCTACTTACTGTTAGGATAAAGCGGAGGATAAGAAAACTTGTCATTATGTCGATTAAGTGGACAAAGTGCCGTTTAACGTCATGTTTATATTGTCATATATTGTCATGCCCAGCAGGCATTCAGTCCTGCCTGTGAAATAAGAGTATTAGATTGCTAAGGTGTTGCATTTTTAAATGCAACGGTTGTTTTAACACGGTAGAAAAAGCCGAGTTTTTTTCATTATGGGAACATAAAATTGAAATATTAGTACTGTAATTTGTGACAGCACAGCTGAAAGCAAAGCGACTAAAAACATCCAACATTTTTTTATCGGATTGTATAAATGCCTGATAGTGGATCATGAGGTCCAGATATTTAAGATTGATTACTATTTGTTCTGTTTTACTTGAAATATGATTAGTTTTTTCTCATAACTACTTCTTAAATGTTTACGTCTGTTATGAACTGGGATAAATGAAATTGCACTCAACTGCATAGCTAAGTTCTTTTTAGGAAATGATATTGATAAATCGCCTGATCAAGTTGATTAATTTTTAGCATAAAATCCATTTTGTAGCCTAATAGGTTTAACGCGGCAAATATGCGGTAGTCTTTGCGAACTTCGAAAAAGTGATGGCCAGGTGGGGAGAACTACCGTATATGTCAAATGTACACGAAAGGATAAAAATTTATTGGTACTTTAAGACAACGGGAAGTTGAAGCAGAAACTTCAGTTGGTTTAAATCTTTAACGCCCGTAGCTTGCAAAGGGTATCTTAATTACGACAGTACCAATGAAAGCCATACAATAGGAGCGATTCTACTCGGTGGGGTAGGAGGAAATATTTTTCTGGGCATACTCTAATAGGAAAAATATTATATGGACTCACCAAAAAGAAAGAAAAATCAAAGCAAAAATTGAAGACTACGTTAATGAGGATATTGCCATATATTTAACAAATGATGGATTGAATTTTTGAACTTGTTAATTTAATTGGGCGTTTTACGAAATGTTTATACTATATTAAAAAAACCAATACTATTCTGTGATATTTAATAGATGCACGCAAGTCAATCATCTCGTCATACATCTCAACATACAGATTTGCCAGGAGACATTAATCGCCAACAAAAAAAAACAAAATTCGGTAACGATAATACGGGACCTTGGTTCATAATGTTGCGACAGACAACTTTTGTCTTCTTTAATGCCGAAAATGAGCGCTTGCTTGAGGCCGTATTTGCGGGAACAGTTTATATCAGCTTTTGTTTTCTTTAATACCGAAAACGAGCGCTTGCTTGAGGCCGTATTTGCGTGGACAGTTTATACCAGCTTTTGTTTTCTTTAATGCCGAAAAGGACCGCTTGATTGAGGCCGTATTTGTGGGGACAGTTTATATCAGCTTTTGTTTTCTTTAATGCCGAAAACGAGCGCTTGGTTGAGGCTGTAGTTGCGGGGACAGTTAATATCAGTTCACCAAGTTGTGGCATTGTTTTAAAGAGTTTTGTTAGTATGTAACATTTGCATCACCTCTAATCGGAAAAAGTTAAATGATATTTTCGAGTGAAAAAAAGCTTTCAGTTTAATGTCCACTTTGGCATGGTGGAATCGATGGTCAAACTTTAATGAGTGAGGGAAGAAATCCCTTTGAGAGCTTTAAAGTAGTGGGCAGAATTTTAGAAAGCATTTCAGTGTGGGAAAGATGCATGGAAAGCAGAAACACACACTAGTTACTTTATTTTATTGAATTTATATACATGGCCACAGGCAGCATCTATGATGGAGTAATCAACGATGTATTCCAGAAATCTTTAAAACCAGACAACATTGATGTACAGTGTCAACCAAGCGAGCATTTGAATTTCAATGAGCCTTTAATACTGTAGGAATCTTACGTTTTACACACGAATATAACGCAGGCGAACGTTTTGTTGAGTGAGATAAGAAAGCTGAAATTCCACTCAAAATATAAAAATGCTTTGCATGAGCTCAGGTTGAGTACACTGAGGAAGTACCAAATTCACTTTATAGGAAAAGCAATGAAGGAATACAGCCTTGGGATATTTTTCCTTCACCCTAGCATTAGCTCCGACAGCTTACCAGACATATCAGAAGAACTAGCGTACGTTTGAGCATCACATTTGCAACCATTATTATATTTTTCAATTACTGACAAGATTAATTCAGCTTCTTTGTGTACCACAATGCTATACAAAACTTGAAAGACTCATACATGACGGAATATATTTACCCTTCTCTAATAATTGCACAACTAGTGTAGCTTTTCACTATCTAAGAGTGAGAGAGAGACAGACAGAGAGAGACAGACAGAGAGAAGATCTTGAGGGTAGGGGTCAAGAAACCATTACATTAATTCATGGTAGTAAATCACAAGTCAAATATGATGCAAAAAGGAACGACTAAGTTTCGTAAACAGTAAAGAATACATTTCAAAATATCGAATTCATGATACTTGCAAAGCATTTGGTTACAATATAACGATGTAACATTTTCTGAAAAACAAACTCCCTTTTTCTCTTTAGCCTTCTCCTATATTCGATCAGGTCTACTATTTTGCAGCCCCCTCTTTCCTTGAAATCTTCCACTGTTCCTTTGAATTTTCTACATTTTGCTCTTTNGAGACAGACAGAGAAAGAGACAGACAGAGAGAGACAGACAGAGAGAAGATCTTGAGTGTAGGGGTCAAAAAACAAGTACATTAATTCATGGTAGTAAATCACAAGTCAAATATGATGCAAAAAGGAACGACTAAGTTTCGTAAACAGTAAAGAATACATTTCAAAATATCGAATTCATGATACTTGCAAAGCATTTGGTTACAATATAACGATGTAACATTTTCTGAAAAACAAACTCCCTTTTTCTCTTTAGCCTTCTCCTATATTCGATCAGGTCTACTATTTTGCAGCCCCCTCTTTCCTTGAAATCTTCCACTGTTCCTTTGAATTTTCTACATTTTGCTCTTTAAAAATCCTTTGTCGGATCTTCCTATCTTCTTATTGGCCTGGTAAAATCTTGGCTAAAATGGATTTCCTTACTGCTTGTCCCTCTTTCAGAGTCGTGACCCAATCAACGCTGCGAATACTTTATATTTTTGTGTTGCTCTTGATGTCTTTGTTTGAGACTTGAAATACACTCTTTCCACGGAGGTGCTCTTTAACGGCCTAGACTTTTCTTTTCTGAAGAGCAATGTCTCAGGACCGTAAAGGAGTGGGTCGTATCTTACACTTGTAGTAGACTCCCTAAGAGCTTCAGTTGTACTTTTTTATTTCAGTCAAAATTACCTCTTCCACACAGTTTACTATCACCTCTCTTTATTACGATACCGATTTCACTACTGCTTCTTTCTTTCTGTCAAATAACACCATACGATCATCGTTTCGTTGGTAGCCCTTCCTTGGTTATGGAGGTGAAGCTATTTGTTATAAAGTCGAAACAGGAGTGTTTGCTTCTGATCTCTGATGTACTCTTAACGTTGTCGAATTTCTTGCTTTCAACCACTGGAATTCTCAATACTGACATGCCCAAATTGTAAAGATTTTAAATGACACACAAACATTTTCACACTCTTCTTCTTCTCGTTAGTACACCTCTAGTCCTGAAACATTTTAAAAATTAAATCTAATTCTAAATGTACTTATATNCTAAGAGCTTCAGTTGTACTTTTTTATTTCAGTCAAAATTACCTCTTCCACACAGTTTACTATCACCTCTCTTTATTACGATACCGATTTCACTACTGCTTCTTTCTTTCTGTCAAATAACACCATACGATCATCGTTTCGTTGGTAGCCCTTCCTTGGTTATGGAGGTGAAGCTATTTGTTATAAAGTCGAAGCAGGAGTGTTTGCTTCTGATCTCTGATGTACTCTTAACGTTGTCGAATTTCTTGCTTTCAACCACTGGAATTCTCAATAGTGACATGCCCAAATTGTAAAGATTTTAAATGACACACAAAAATTTTCACACTCTTCTTCTTCTCGTTAGTACACCTCTAGTCCTGAAACATTTTGAAAATTAAATCTAATTCTAAATGTACTTATATACAGTGCTAAGTTGTCTTACAACTCCTTTTTCTGTCATTATTAAAGTCTGAAGCTGGCATTCTGTTGTGCTTTTGCATGGCGAATATCCGAACTGTAATGTTCTTGTTTTTGACTATTTCATGCAACACCTCCCCCAGTGTCTTTCCATAGATTCTTATATCATGTTCTAATAGTTTGATGCTTATTAAATTGCGGAAATTCATGATCCTGCTTTCTCCTTATAGATGCATAAAATAAAGCTCTCATACCATTCCTCCAGCAATTCCTCTCCTTTCTATAGTACATTGATCATTTTAGTCAAAAACAGTTCCTCCTCCCATTGATCTGATAATCTCGTGCATAATGTCAGATGACCCCTGGTCTTTACGTTTACTTCCTTATTATCGCTTGAACATTTTTGTTTGGTTTTTAGTCTCTTTAGGCCTTTGACTGGTATTATTGCACTGGTTCTTCTGTCGTGTTTTCTGTGTTCAGCAGCTCCTACAAGTTGTTCTATCACCGTTGTTTTTTCATCTGTCACCATATCAGAAACTTCATCTTTAAAGAATATAGTACCCCTCATATCCGCTCTTGATCTTTCTGGTGCTATTCAAAATACTTTATTTTGACAAATTTAGACCCACATTCCTTTATACTTCCTAGTGTACACTCCTACATCTCTCCACCTTTGTCATACCTTTCGTTACTGCTTGTACGGTATACTATCTGTAATATTCGAAGACCCCCTCTTAATATTCAACATTTAATTTCTTCAATGTATCATTCTCCATTTGTTTCTTATCGTATCATCTTATTCTACCAATGTGTGCCACGTCCCATGGGCTTTAGAGCTTCTTAACTAATCATTTTCTGCGTGGCTTCAAGTGCAATACCGTACTTCCTCTAATGAGCGCCCCCCGGGGGCTCGTAAATTTTTCATATTTTATTTAGGTAGCTAATCCAAAAAGAGACATAATTTGTCAAACGTTCTATAGCATGTACAACATAAAAATAGTTAAATGATTTAAATGTCTAAGTCCTCATTATCATTATCACTATGCTCGACAATAGTAAAAGCAGGTGCCGCCTTATCAATGTCAGAGTCTGCTGTTTGATATTTAAATGGGTTGACATGTGGGTCGGACAGCATCTTCTGTTGTGATCTTAATATTTCAAAAGCGTTTTCACATGGTTGGCTTGATTTGAAGCAGTGAATCTCACCATCTTCATTACTATCAGACTTTAAATTTCTTCCATTACGCTTCATGAATTTTTCAAACCACCCTCTGCTTGTTTGAAATTTGTTTGGTTCTAGGGAATATGTTTCATCAAACATTAGTTTTGCTTTTTTCATTATTAAAAGATGTGACACCCTGAGGCTTCTTGCTCCGCGTTCATGAATCCAGTCAAGTAGATCTTCTTCCAGTTTATCAACTTTGAAATTTCGTGCTGCAGCATGATTCCCATTTCAGCATATCGTATAGCATCTGATTTAAATATAACATCGTAACTTTTTATGCGACTACCTTTGTGGGAAATTTTAGCATCCATTTTGTTACTATATTCAGTTTTGTATACGAACCAAATGCAGTTTGTAGCAACAAGGCGAGTACTTGATGTTTCTCGAGTATGGTGTGACTATTAGGTATGGTAACCAATAGAGCGTATTTGAGATATAATGGGAACACGTTGCAAGCTATTGTGCTTTTGTACTTCAATTCTAAAATCAGAGAACAGGAGGGGGGACACTAGAACCATTACAACATACCCAGGTAGCCCCCTGAGATAGTTGCACGTGTAATTAATAGTAATTATTCTGAAAAGACCGCAGGAAATATTCGCTGACAAGTGACAGTTTCAAAATGCATTGAAGGTCTAAGGAAAGAAAAAAGATGGCGAGAATTGTATCAACTGTGCCTGAATTTGACTTTGTATAAAAAATCGAATTTGCGTGTGCAATTAGGGGCCATCATATATACAAGAACAATTGGGTGCCACTCATCGGAGAGAGATTAATTTGTCTCAAAGATTTTAGATCAGAGGCAGAGTTGTTTGATAAGTATGCTGTTGGTGTTTACAGAAAAAAAGATGATGACAAAAAGCATTCTTTTGGGCACGTACCAATTGAACTTTAAAAGTTATTCGACTATATTTTAATGGCAAGCAATGAAAACAAGCTGATTGTAACCGCATCCGGAAAGAGAAAACGTGAAGTTGGACTAATTGTACCAGGGAAATTTGAAGCAATGAAGAAGGATTTTCGACAAGAAAACATATTGAACGACCAACTTGAAAAGATATCGAAGTACACACATTTTGATCTTAATTTCGAAAAGAATATTTTAAACAAAAACCATATTTTATGTCAAAAATCATCGAGTCTTTTTTTTATAAAATGTCTGATTTGTAATTTTGAGGGCGGTGCGCTCATTGGAGGGGGCGCTCATCAGAGGAAATATGGTAAAGGAATCATCTTTGCCCATAGTATGGCACCAAATTTTTGGTCCATGGCAAAATCCATCGTAAACTTCACCGGCAATGGGCTACCACTAACCCTTTTGACTTAAATCACATTGTATTTGCTCCATAAAATCGCTAAATCGTTCTCCTTTTACTTGGTTTCATAGAATATAATTTGAGTTCCTATAGTTCTTTCGATAAAGTACTTTTATCCCTCGTCTTTTAGTCATACATGAAGTCCACTTTTCCCAAAATTACCATACCATAGAGATCCTTGTTGCCTAGTCCCAGCTCTCAAATTTTCTACTTTCCCCGTCTCTTTTGACTACAATGGGGTATTTTGCACAAGCCATCGAATTTTTCTAATCTCTTTTAAGTAATGATCCTGTGTTGCCCTTTTGGAGTGGGGATGCCTATCCGCATACAACCGGGCTGATTTATGATTTATAACTGCGGTTGTCTTTATCACTCGGCTGGGAAGACTTGGAAGACTAAGAGGAAGTATGATATATTTAAGGAGTACGTGACTAAAAGCAGTTACAAGTCCATGTCTTATTTTGACCATCAGCCTTACGTATTTAGAAAGCATATGGCATATCCTCCGGGAAAATTTTTTTGTAGTCCTCGTCCAATGGTGCTGGTTTAACATTTCCATATACCAAGTAATGGTATTACTGTCCCCAGCTTTATACGGTGTTTTGAAACCAATGGACCCATTCATCGGATGATGGCTTTAATTGGGAGGCACCATGCCAAAACACAAAAACACTACACCGTTTTGAAAATGAATTGAATGCAAACAAAAATTGTTTTATTAAAATTATTAAAATATTACAAAATAACAAAAGATAAAACTGGTGCAAGCTGTTCCTTTTTTTTCATTACGTTTTCATTTTTCCCAACGTTACTTAAATTCACAACACCCGCACATTTACCAAAGTTATACTCAAACAAAAACCAAACTTATCATACAGAAAGTAGCACAATCCTCGTGGTGTTTCTGTAGTTGCTACATCAAAATGAAATCACTGTTGCAAATAGTAATGTTAAGTGAGGTTGATAATAGGTGCATCCATAAGCTCAAACTGCGGTGTCAAGGTTGAAGGTGTAGTGGAGAGAGATGGCGAGTAAAGATATCTACTTTACAGCGACAGGCAAATCTATTGCCAAAATATCAGCAGATTCTTCTACTGGCTAGTTAACAATTTAGAAAAGGTACACTATCATGGATAATAATACAACTTTGCTTGTTTGTTATCTTTACTTATCATTGCCGTTTGATACCGTAAGTGATTTTGGGTGTCCGTCACCGCATCTCCATATTCCATCACAGGTTCTATATTGATATACCTTGTCTTTTGCACTATAATATACGTCAAGTGTATGCTGATGTCCTTGTTCTAACGACGAGGTTATGGTCAGCCTTTGTCCACCACGTAACTGTACAATGTCTTGTGCAGAGAGATCGAGAGTATGAGTGTGTTGTGTGCCTTTCGTTGAAAACCCCATACTGAGTTTAACATTTTGTTCAACTAATCCATCGGTACCCAGACTCACAAATTTTTGCATATCTGGGTTCTGGACTATGTCCTTCACTGCATCTAATTCTTTATGTGTAGGATGGCATTCTGAATGAATAGGAAGGATAGGGTATCTTTGTCGCATGGCTCCGACACCTTTTATTTTCGGGAGAAAGATATATATGCCTGACCCTTTTACTCTCTTTGGTTTACCATCTGGTCCAGTGACACAGACTACTCCTCTACTAGTATCTGCTTTATCTGATTCCACGGTTCCTCCTGCATAAAACTCCATCGGTGTAATATAATACGCTTTGCTATTCGTTCCATTAAAATGCTTATTTGGCACTGAACATCGACCATCTTTTCCCTGCGAAGCAATTTTGCCTTCCTTTCTCGCATCACCTCGATAAACCAATTTGTGAGGGTTCCACTTTGATAATGGAGTTAGGTAAATAATTTCCAAAGGAACGGCCCATGAAAATTTTTTCTTTTGGGTGTGGCACACTCTTTTTCTGATTGTGCGGTTCCATTTACAGCTCTCCTTGTCTTCCATTTCGAATACTTTGTCTTGCGTTGTCATAGCAAAATATAAACTTTCATCTGAAAATGCTCGATTAACCATTTGTAATCCCATGGCATCTCTTCTTCCAATCTGCACAAAAGATATAATTTTTGTTTATGTAAATTTTTTAAGGCAGTAATTTAGATGTCAAACGATTAATACGCAGACAACTGATACTTATATACAGGTGCCAAAAATTAAAAGTCATGGTAAAGAATCGTCTATTACCTAGGCGTTTTAAAAAGACACGTGCCAATATTCGATTGAATGCAACAATATTTGGAGATTCTTTTCCCCTTTCTTAGATACTGTTTAAACATAGTCTTTTATAGTAACCTTCAATATATTAGACGTAAAGACGAAGATGCATTTATATATATATACATATAATAATATAATACATATAATAATATATATAATACATATAATACATATAATATATATATATAACAAAATATTAATGCCCATTGAATAGGTACACTTCTCTCCTTCAAATGGTCCATCTATTATTCCTTAAACAAATATTGTCAAATACTCTGGAGCTTATCTAACACTACCTCATACCATTCACAAACAAAAAAAGCAATAAGTGAAACACAAAAAAGCCTCGACAAACATAAACAACAACAAAATCTAACTAAAGTAACCAATGCTATTTGAGAACATGTTAGTGATATTACAGCACTTAAAAACAGCAGCTACACAACAAATAAATAAACAAAAAAAGTTTTTAAGTGTGCTTGAGCATGGACAAAAACCCTGATGTATAAGTGCAAGTGTAAATTTGATTTATGATTAATCACACATAAAAAAGCAGCAAGTTAATTAATAAATGACATTACAATGAAAAAATACGATATTAAAATTACACAAATAAAATATTTAGTTTAAAAATATTAAAGTAACTTTCTGTACTGTGTTAAAACATAATACAGAACAGTACTTTAAACTGTAACACTCACTTACTTTGAACATGCGGTGGTACTTCGCAACATTTAGAGGTTTGTCATCATAAACATTGAGCACGGGATTGTTACCGTCAAAGCCATTGTCATGCAAAACTCCTATATTGTCCTTGCCAGGTATCTGCTCCATTAAAGAATCCAAAAATGTTCTCCCACGATCCCTCCTATCACTGAGCTTATCTTTGTCTAAATTCTCATCAACTCGAAATCTTGCTGCTCTTGAAAACCGCAATTGCTCACTGTTTATTTTGCTTGTGGCCATTGGACCAAACTCAGAAACGAGCTATGAGAAACGAAAATCAAATAACATTTTACTAAAAAAACTGGTCTATTAGGGTTGAATATGTCGCAAGCATTAAGTAGGGTCAGGCTTAATTGCTCTCAAAAGTTCAATATGGGGCCATGGCTGTACCTTACCTATTCTCTGAAGATTAAAGATGGATAGAAGGTAGGGAAGATCCTGAGAAGAGGCTTACAGAAGGGTGTTTCGCCAAATATTGTACGTAGAGCACATTCTTGGCTGAAATAATCACTAAAAAAAAATTTTAATCCTCTTCAATATATTTTTCTGTTATCAAATGTTATTAAAAACTTGTACAAATATCACTTGTCAGTGATATTTGTACAAGTTCAGTGTTAAAGGAAGAGCGTTATCAACATGATTCATCCTAAACCTCTCAATAGACGTTGAATGTTTTCTTTCTGTACTAAACACAAGTTTTCCTGCTCTCACTGGACCTTGCTTTTTTGGAGGGGAGAGGTAGTGGCGTAGTCCAAGTAAAAGTCAGCGACATTGGGGGATTTGAAGTAAAAACGTTTGCTACTTGGTTCTAGTTTCTGTTATCATATTTTGGCAATATTAGTTGAAAAAAGGGTATGTACCACTATAGTTAATAGACCTAGCACCTCAATGTTTAGTCAAGGTATTAAATCAATAACATCCTTTAATAAAGACTGCTCTATAAAGCTATAAATATACATGAGGGATAATTAATGGTTTGATAGTTGCCGTCTTCTATCATAGGTAGGTTAAGTATCCACTTACCCGCAGCTTTTTTAAAGGCACGTCATCTTTAAGTGGATGACAAAGAATTCTATAATTCCATTGAGCAAACTCTGGAGTGCCATCCTCACGCAATTTCATTATTTTTGTTGGTAGAAATGCAAGGTTTTCAAGTCGATCCTTGGAGCCCGTGTAGGAGCCATACCTGTAAAAAAAATAATAGTACAGAAATTGTTGGTTACAAACTATACCTGATCTATTACAACAAATGACAGCAGAGTATTTGTTTGCTGATTATTGTTACCGAGATTGTGGCATAATGTAATATATAGATGGATACGGTGTGTGTATGTGTAAATGTGAAGGGGAAAAGAAAGAAAAACAGAAGGAATGAAAGAAAGAAAGAATGAATGAATGAATGAGGGGAGGAAAGAAAGAAAGAGTGGGGAGAGAGAAAGAGAGAGACACACACACACACACTTACACACGTACATATACGTAAAAAGCAGAAGGGGGTAATTGAAAGCTTTAGTCCAACAAATGTGCAAAGTAACAGACAACCTTTTAATATACTTGGAAAAATGTTACAAGTTTCCTAAATATATTGTGTGGATAAAAAGGGTGAAAGCAATTATTCAAAATTTAATAAATCCATTCTGGAGTACAGTCCTACAATCAAAATTGCCAACTGTTTCCTTGTTGATTATCTTCGTAAATTGATTAAAGTAAATTATTCACTAAGTCATAACAATTGTAGTGTAGACAAATTGACACTTTCTTTTCTTTGATAAAACCACCAATAATGTTTACTCCATACAACATTATACTAACTCTGACTAAATGAGAATGACGGCTCTTACAGCCTTAATAAGACTTATGTCTCCAGCTGTTTGTTAGTTTTTTAGTCTATAGGGGGTGGAGAGGTATGACGCCTTCATCCTTTTCGTACTTATTTCATTTTGTAGGTAGATTGGTAATAATATTATTACTCTAGCAGAGAGCAATGTCTGGTTATATGTTTTGTACCTTTTCCAAAATTCCCCACTTGGTAAATAAGAACCTCTTAGTTGCTATCCAGTTACACTAAAACATACCATAGCTACATCTTTAAACATATACCACAGATACATCAAAGCATGCACCATGGATATAAATTCATAGCATTTTCACAGTCTGTTGTCAGCAGAAAAATCTCTACACATTTCTTATACTAGTAGCTTTAAATATCACACAATCTGACAATGAAATAAATGTTTACAATGATGATTTAACTTGTGTGATGAAAAAATAATGTATGGTTGATGCAATGTATTAAAGAGTGTAAAGAAGTTTAAATAATCACTATTTCAAAGTTAATAAATAGATGTAAAATATGTAACTCATTCAAGTCCTAAACACTATATCTTCCTTTGTAAGTCAAGAAATTTTGCTTACCTAATCCTTTTGTGAAGATCATGCCACTTTTTGGCATTAATGAAGTGCCTATCACTATCAAATGGTTCTTCAATATTACCGCTAGACCTGGTCCATGAACCCTCCATGTAGCAAAGGACAGGTTTAAAATACTTTCTGTAGTCACGAACTGAATAATTTTGGTCTCTCCATGCCTTAAACCATAGTCTCATCTCTTCTATTTGTTTGTCAATAGTGGGTTGGTTTTCTACCTATTAGAACATAAAAATGACTGCTTTTAAAATCACTAACTCTAGTAGGACAGTATGTAACAAACAGAAAAATCATGAGGATTTTCAGCAAAATTACAAAAGTATCACTACGAAACCACGTCAAAAGATTCATCAACCCGTCAAAGGTTGGCTTGAGAACAAGCCGGTTCAACCAGTTGGTTGTGTAAAGCTCTCCACATAGTATATACAATGCAAAACGGATTTGCTGTTTCTCGTAGTCAGTGAGAATTTCACTCCTCTTCTTAGTTGTAACGCATGCTGGATTGGTAAATCCTAAAGTTTATGAATCTTAATACAACTGAAGCACCTCAAGCCAACGCCAAAGAGAAAAAAAGGACAAGGTAATCAAAAGTGAATTGTTTGATAATGATATTGTACTTTCAAAGTACCGTGACTGTTGCAGCTTAAAGCCATCGACTTTGCCAGAAAAGGTTCATTTGGAAACAAATGAATCTATTCCCGCAGGTGTATATCCTCTTAGGAAATTTCCTGTTGCTCTTCTTGAACCTACAAAAAAGAAGCTACTTGAGATGGAGAGTGATGAGGTAATTATCAAAGAAGTTGAACACACCCCTTTGGGTTTCCTCCATGGTTGTTACTGAGAAACGTAAAGAGACAAATCGTGATAGCCCTCCCACTAAGGACAGTATGCGGATCTGTATTGATCCAAGAGATCTGAATAGAGCCCTCAAAAGACCACATGTTTACCGTTAAGCAGGTAGTCGACCGTGTGGCTGGGGATACAGCATTTACTGCACTAGGCGCTAGTAGTGGCTACTGGTAATTACCTATGGATTATTACACCTACTGCATGATATTTATCTAAATTTTTAAGCACGTGCAAGTATTGCCGTGCTTTTAAATCTATGTATTTTTCTTGTTCTTTTTCTTGGACGATTTATCTTTTCGTTATAGACAATTTACATAATAATAGACTCGTCTTTAATGCGTGCCCTGTACGCATGCTCCATTGTGTAATAGAACAATAAGTTGGTCAATTCTGAAACTGAGTTGAATTTAGACCTAATGGACACCCATCCATGTACTAAATGAAGTTTAGAGGGTTTTCCATAGACACTTCTTTGCTCAGTAATGTTCAGTTGTTTTTATAGACACTGCGTTGCTCGATAATAAAAAAGAGTAAATAAAATACTAGGCTCGCGCTTATAGACTAAAGGTTTTTCAGTCTTCATTCGCCGTTGGTAAGGCCGCGACTGATCCGGTATGTTAATAGCTTGTTGAGTCATTTATTCAAATCACTCAAATTAAAGATTCTATTCAAGTTTATTTGTTGTTATACAAGATAACCTTGGTAACGGCAAAGTCTTTTGAAAATTCTTGACTTTATACACTTAGTGGAAACCATGAATATAATAGCATTATTATGTCATAAGTCATAGGCTTTATATAAGCCAAGTTTCAAGAAAAAATTATCCCATTGCTAGGTCTTCATGATATAATAAGTGTCGTCTATTAAAATATACTCTAGAAAAAGCTTACAGCTCATGACATCATCAAACTTTTATGTTTATAGTAAAGGCTCTGTTTAAAGGTTTTGTTTCAAGATGAAATTATGAAGCACAACTAAGTAAATGACATCAGGTACTTAATGCCCTGACTAGCTAGGCATTCAGTGGCAGTAACAAGTTGACTTTTTACCATTGGAAAAGAATTCAAACCACACCAAATTCTAAAACAGCTAAAACAATTCATCCATTTATGTCTATATAGGGGTAAGAAAACTAATGCATCTTCACTGGTGATGTTGTCAACTTTTAGGCTTGTGCAATACTGAAATCTCATGTACGAAGTAACAGTTGCAACGTTAACAAGAATCATGTATAACATGTTTTCACCAGACTACCTACCTCTGGTGGAACATCAGGAAATGGAACTTCTTGCACTGCATGGTAATTTTTACTACTGTTTGAAGCCATAAACAGTCTGTAATCATTGTGCCTTGTTCGGAACTCAATCCCATTGATGACAGAAACAACTTCACCCATTCCAACAGTACGAATATTATTCGCATGATTATGAATGGCAGCCACTGATTTGCCATAATATGACTCAGAATGATAAGTTTTAGGTCCTGTACTATGTACTCGAATCTGCTTGATTCCTAAAAATACAAAGATAATTTCTTCCCATTAGGGCAATACAGTTATAACAACAGAAAATATTTCTGGGTCACAAAAAATTAAGTGTAACTACAGAGAGTTTATTCCTGGTAATGAAAATTATATTTGGCCTGACAGATAATTTTTTATTAAGGTACGGCAAGGAATGTTCAGTTAATGAATTAATTGTGTTACTAAATCTGTAACTTATTCAACTTCTTGTAAGTACATAGTTTAGCGGAAGGAAACACCAACCTTTCTTGCCACATTGGCACCAAAAAAATGTTCATAAAAGACTTAATGGCGTATTGCCTCCTGTAACTACGTGAACAGCAACACTGGCAACACAACTTGCCAGGAGCAATAGAAATCACACAGACAGCAATGCAACAACAACAATAATAATAAACCTATGACAACAGCAACACCTTTCAAAGACCAAGATCTAAACTTTGGAACTAGCAAACTATAAGATATACATGGTCAATCATAAATGACAACTCAGCCCAGTTATATTTTAAGAAAAACTAAAATTTTAAGCAAGTGTTAACAAAATGGTATGGAGTTTAAAAATATTTTATAGTTAACAGATCAGAGGAGATGTGCCTTAATGGTTATTTTAGTTAAACTATAAACAAGAGGTTCAAGTTTCAATTCCCAAGCAGATAAAGGCTTTGGAAATTTAAAAAATATGAAAGCTATAGTTAGCGTTAAGNATAAGATATACATGGTCAATCATAAATGACAACTCAGCCCAGTTATATTTTAAGAAAAACTAAAATTTTAAGCAAGTGTTAACAAAATGGTATGGAGTTTAAAAATATTTTATAGTTAACAGATCAGAGGAGATGTGCCTTAATGGTTATTTTAGTTAAACTATAAACAAGAGGTTCAAGTTTCAATTCCCAAGCAGATAAAGGCTTTGGAAATTTAAAAAATATGAAAGCTATAGTTAGCGTTAAGAAGAGCACACAACCAAAAATTTTTTCACTAACACAACATGGTTGCTTTCATCCAGACCCAGCAAGTAGGAAAAAAGACATTAATAGCAAAAAAAGTCAACTGGCATGAAAAGATTATTTGTTGCCTTGGTATTATTATTTCATGATGAGAAAAGCATGCTTTTCAAAATAATTTTAAGCTGACAGCACTTTTAATTTGAATTTTTCAAGTACCCTTTACCATTTAACAAAAAAAATAACAAGTGTATCTATGGTCTGGTGCTATGTCCTTTTGAAAAAAGAAAATATCTAATCAATTGAAAGAGAAATGGTTTCCCTTTTAGGAATGTGTCATTTCAAAATCAAATATGCTCTATGTATTAAGATCTGAATTGTTTATTATCGAATGGTAATAACAATTCATCTCTTTTCCTAAAAAAATTCATTGACTTAAGGGTCTAGTACATTGTTTTTCTGGAAAATTATGCTTCCCTACAATGAAATATCGCAATTTACACATGTTATCAATCACTTTTGTAAGACCACCTGGTAATATGCCTGGCTGCTCATCCACCAAGATATACAGTGTGTATGTAATCTACTTTGATGGCCATTTATTTATCTTTATAGAAGATCAAGCATTTGCAACAATTAAAGTCAAAATCATGGAACCTATAATTATTTAGAAAACAATGAATGGTTTCATAACTTTTGCCACATGGGAAGGTAATTTTAAGAGATTTTAAAAGTGTTGAACACAAACGTCCCAAAATAAAACAATGTATATCACACTTAAAGCCCTGTAAAACATGAAGCAGACATATATACATATATATATTTATATAACTTTTTATTTTAGTACTCTCTGCACGAAACTGCCACATGCTAACCTGATTGAAGTTATTAATAGTTTGGTTGAATTTATTTTTAATGGAGGTCGGAAGACTGCAGATGGAAACAGGAAATACCTAACTGTAAAGGGTACGTCTTGCTTTTTCACCAGGAAAAGACACGGTGGTAAAAGTTGCAGCAAGACCCAAGTTCAGATGGTTGACCTCCTCATATCACAAACCTTCTTTTGTTTTGGAAACCTTGTTTTTCAACAGGTAATAGGTATACCCATGGGTATAGACTCCATTATGAGCAAACCTTTACCTCTACCATTTTGAAAATACGTTCATCACCAACCTAATTCGCACTGATCGATAACGTGGATTCAAGTTTAGGAATTACTTTCGTTTTATTGATGATGCTTGTAGTATTAATGACTCAGAGGAGTTCCAAAAAAGTCATCACGAAATTTATCCTAGTGAGTTGGTACTGAAATCCGAACACACAGACTAACATGCTACTTTTTTAGACTTGGACATGACAAGACATGAGAGTCAAAGTTGGATTATTCGTTTACAAGCTATTTGACAAACGTGATGCTTTTCTTTTCCATATCGTCCGAATGCCCGATCTATTTGGAAATTTGCCTCATCGTGTGTTCTATGGGTCAATACTATCTGAAACTCTACGTATCGTTCGTGCTTCTCTTCTCTACGATGACTTTATCATCAAGACTAGAGAGTTTTTCGGTAGGATGATGACACAAGGAGCGTCCCAAAACAAATTGAGGAATGTCGTGCATAAAGTCTACGGCAAACATTTTGATGCTTTGCAATCTTTTGAAAAAACTTGTTACCAAATTACCTCAGATTTGACTACTCAGTGAATTTTTTGTCTCGTCTTCTGACTTTCCTTTCTACCTTCCATTCACTTTCTGGTCGTAAGCTGTGGGCCTGTACTTAACTGAATGGTCCTGATGGCATATGATCATTGTCTATCTTTTCTTCTGTTTATTTGTTGACGGCCTGTACTTAGCTGTATGGTGCTGACGGCAGATTGACGTTCTTTCTGATGTTACTTCTCCGACTTTCTAATACTTACATTTCATTGTTTCTCCTCTTTTTGACAATACTTAGGGGTTTTTGGGTGTGTGTGTGTGTGTTTAACCTTACTCTTGTTATACATTCTTACATTCTTCTTGGCTCTTCTCTTTTACCATGTTGTTATTATTTCGATCATCAGGCATATCGTGAAACTATTAGTTCTTATTTTTCGTGTTTTACCTTATGTATATTGCTCTACTATATGCATTGAGCACTTTTTGATACAAATACACAAGATTACACACACACAATATATATATATGTATATACATGTATATATATATACATATATAATATCTATCCTCTAATTTTTGGACAAAAAAGAAAGCAGATTAAAAACGAAACAAAACATACCTGAACAGCCCTCAGACCTTACTCTTTCCTCTGTGAAAAACTGCTGAAACATTAACTGGTTGGAAATAGCAGAAAGGGTGCTCTTAATGGATTTGAAAACTTTTTCAGTTTCATCTGCAGTCTCCTTTGCCAATTCTAGCCATGTCTTTCCAACACATGACTGCAGCAAAATGGTACTTATAAGCAAAAAGCAGCCTATAACCTGGTGGAAAGGAAGAGAATAAGTTTTATAGTCCTTAAAAATAATAACAGACTGTAAGGGTGACTTACACAGAATATTTTTCAACAACAAAAGATAATAACTAGATTTAGTTATCAGTTGTTGGTGCGTGTGTATTTGCTTATATATATTTTTGTGTATATATATCATGCAAGAAACTTTAAATTCTCAATCAAACTGTAGTTATTTTTCATGTGTACGTATTTCTATCATGCTATGTAGAATCCTCAAAATACATGGAACACTCTCTATAATAGTTGTTTATACCAATATATATATATATAGTATAAGGAGTAAACTCGAAGTAGCAGGATGTTATTTGCTACAAAGTGACAAAAACAAACGGTACATACAAGAAACAGTTGGGCAGCAACAAGACGACACGAGACAATTATGACAGCAAAAATTTGAAATATCTTGAAATGAAAATATGAAACGGTATTCGAAGAAAACGGTATTCGAAGAAAGGTAAGTATAGACAGAAAA
>RDPX01000045.1:3895773-3910921 GCA_003991215.1 Morbakka virulenta | reverse complement strand
TGGAAATGTTGGCGAGAAATAGCAGAAAAAGAAGAGTTAAAAAAAAGAAGAACCTGACTCACATAAAGAACGAGATGGGGATAAGGGAGAGGGGGGAGAGAGAGAGAGAGAGAGAGAGAGAGAGAGAGAGAGAGAGAGAGAGACAGAGACAGAGACACAGAGAGAGACACAGAGAGAGAGACAGAGAGAGAGACAGGCAGACAGAGACAGACGGAGATGATATTGATCCTGATGGTGATAATGGTGGCAATAACGATGATAATTTGCAAATGTTACACTACGTGTCGAAAGTAGCGCCGCTCCAGCACTCTTCCTCACCTAATTTATTGTTCTTGAATCAGACAGCTTTACTAAACAGCCACAAATAAACATACCTCAAGACTACCGATGACAATTAACTGTTTTCTAAGTTTATATATTCATGATCTCCTCCTTATTTTCAACCGCTCTTCACCATTAAAATCGGTTATTACTAAAAACAAAACTTTATGCTGAGAATAATAATTGCAAATGAAAATCAAAATGCCTTTTTGCAATTTTCCTAAACTTAATCGGTGTCGATTACATCCCAGATTACTAAATTCTGCGTCATCGCTTTGTTTGTGTTTTTTTGATATGAGAACGTTCCACATGAGTCACCGCGTTTGTCCCACACTCATAGGTTTGAGATTCAATAACAGGTTACGGTTTAATGACAACTCAAATTTCACGAGTATGAATAAATCTGAAACTTGGAAAAGTTTCATTTTCAAATTTCCAAACTGAGCCTACTGATAAGTATTTAGCTGCTTGACCTTTTGACTAAAATAAAGTGTAGGAGCCTTATTGCTTCCTGGTAGGGTTTAAATTTTTTGTCCATTTCTCTTGGAGCTGTAGTCATGACGTCCTGGAACACTGATACTCGACCAAACAACGCAAGTACTTTAGGAAGCGGTTCGTATATCTTCCTGTTGATGTGTATTACGTGCTTCCTGTCCATCTTTATTGCCGTGCCCACTTTGTTCGTGTCTTCCATGAATAGATAACTGTTAGAGGCATTCATTAATGACCTCAATGTTTACCAGGGGGGCTGGTGATGAAAGACCCAGCATCAGACATTTTGTTGACTGAATCCATTAACATGGAGTTTTTCTCTGTTAACCCAAGAAACATGTTGTTTTACTCAATGATCAATATTAAGGAAGTACGGTCTGCGTACCTAGCAATGAGCAGGCACTATATCTTATTAACACCCATACTTTAATTTGTGACAGGCAAGAGATCCTTTGCATGAGAAGGAAGAATTTTTGGTGAAGTGAAAATTACTTTTGATGCAGTAGCACGACAGCATTCAGAAACTGCCTTGGTAATCTGATCTTCGAATTTAGTGAAAACCAGTCTCATTTAGGTTGAGGTATGTAGAACTCTTCTGGGAGAGGAGCCGTGTTTTAATGGCTAGTGCAATTGCACCGTAACCAAGAATTCCGAAATCAATTCCCCGAGCGAGCGACTTTGCAAATTCACAAAAAGCCATTGGATGGCGTCAGGAAGGGCATCAGTCTAAAAAATTCCTCACTGCCAATTCCAAGTTCCTGTGAAGGGCACCGTCTAAGCCCCAGTTACTGGGGGAAAATGACGTTTAAACGAATATATATATAATGCTCCTCTGGAGGCCCTATTTTGCAGGGGTTAAAACCTATATAATTTAAAACGAGTATCTTTCTCTCATACATCGTTAGACTAAGCTTTATTCGACAGGATTTGCTTGATTTTATCCCTTTCTTCACCCTGACAAATTTTTAGGAAAGCAGATAACGACAGCAAGATAGAATAAAGTTTTTATAGGTCCATTTTTAAATTGTATGAACCAAGTAAATTACAAAATTAGTTGAATTTAGGTTTCAAAATATTATGTAGAAACTAATAAAAAAACAAAATAATGCCCAAAAATTCCTGGGGAACGTCACTTAATTCATAAGTTATGAAGCAGTCTTACCAAAATGTAACATAAAAGAGTTTTAAGGGACAGACAGAAATGTAAAGGCTACGACAATAAAGAAGGAACTTCATCCAAGAGATGGCGTTCCAAGAATATACTTTTCTTGAAATAGAGGTAGAAGAGGTTTGATGGGTTGTGAAAATTGTGTAAGAGGAGTGGAAACTAACCTTTTAGTCTATAAAGAAAAGCAGAAATAGACTTTTGAGAAACTATCGAGATGTTAGCATAGTTAATATTGAAAAAGCAATTGAACAAATGAGGCTATGTAAAAGCAGAAAAATGCTGTGAACAGTAGTTATTAAATAATTGAACATCAAGCTCTTGTGGGGTTTCACCAGTCAGAGTGATAGAGCTATAAAGACACGATGACCAGATATTGTGTTGGTTGACAAGGAGAAGCGAAAATAACAGATATTGCTGATCAAGGAAATTCAAGAGTGAAAGAGGATTAATACGTTCATTAGTGTTTTTTAAATCCATGAGATAAGGTAACAATAAGATTGTTAGAATGTAGATATCACTCAATATTACTAGAAATATTTACGTTTTGTAATCAGGTCAGACAGTGGAAGCTATTAGTTACTGGAAAGTTTAACATTTTAAACATTAATTGAGAAATTAAATAAATAGTAAAGAAAAATTATTAGATGAGTTTTGGTTTCGCTACAAATATCCGCAATCAGCCTGGTCTCATCCGAAAACTAGGATTGAAGACTGTGTCATGATATGGAGAATGCTCAGAAGATAAGATCTTATTGGTGGAACAATCTTTTGAACCTGATCATCGGCAATGCACCAGTTCACAAAAGTTTCTCCACGTTCGTTGCGGTAACCGATCCTAGAGACTCTAGCAATTTTCTCTCTTTCGCTTCTTCCTACCTTGCTATTGACGTCTCTCATGACGATCTTGATTTCTTGTGATCTGCAGTGCAGTCTTGAAATTTCAACTGACTCATAGAATTTCTCTAACTTCCTGACAGCAATTTGCAGTTGGGGCACACACTTGTATGAGCGAGATATCAAATGGTTTCCCTTTAAGTTTGATCAAGACCACCCTGTCTGGTATGAGCCAGTATCCTAGCAGACGTTTACTTGTGTTTTGGTCAAGAATCATATCTATTACTCTCTCGTCCGTTTCACCGCCAGAATATATTACTGTAGATCTTCGTGTATAAATTGCTCTGAGGTGTTCCATCTACTCACATACCGGTCCATTTCCTGAGTAACGTTCTGAATTTTTCCACTTTGATATAACGTTTTCATATTTCATGTACCAACAAAATCAGTGTTTCGGTTGATGAGAGTGACTGAATGACAGTCAGACTCCACCTCTCGGATGGAGATTCCGACCAAGCGAGACCCTGTCTTGGCAACTAAAAGCTATATCCTTGATGCTGTCTGCCGAGTTTCTAATAGTGTGCATTTCCTGATTGTCTTGACATACCCCTTCTTAAACATTCATTCCGCTACATGAGCCATTGGCGTCTTGACGCTCTAGCTCGTCTGCCCTCTCAACATTGCTTATGAAGCCTCCATTGCTTGTGATCATTTGAACCATGACTGGGGCATTTTGACCCAATAACTACGGTCAGGGTTAGTGACGAGTAGGGCGTATTCCGCATGCCAATGGTCCGAGCCTCTTGCAACTCTGGGGTACCCACCTGCTCCGAGTCTTCCCAACTCAGTTTGACAACCGCGAGGAGGTCATTAATGTGTGCGGCACAAGAAGGCGTTGGGTAAGGCTTGGTGCTCGATGCTAAACTTAATGGGCTGGGACATAAGCACTCGGACCTTCTTTTCATCTGCAAGGAGACTAGAAAAGCGACTATCCGTCACCCGATACGATAGCATATCTGGATCCATAGATAACCAATTAAGCATTTGGCACAAGTGAGCACCACCAAGACACCTTGGTTGACTAAAGCGTCCTAATATTTTGGAAAGAGTCCAATACACTCGGCACTTAATCATCATACCCCAATTACTTCTACTCTTTTACATTCATGCATGGAAGTCGACCCTCACTGTACATCCTTAACTGGCTTGGATCATGTCCGAAGCACTTGCTTTTACGTTGGGGACATGAATTTGCTGTTATCTTGACCCTGAGAGCGCATCGATTATACAACAAACATTGAAATGAAATGGCGACAGTGAACAGATTTATGTGTGGTGAAGATTGAACATGAATTTTGAGCTTAATATTGACAATATCGTAGAAAAAGGCAGATATATCACAACTTGATAGGCCCTAACGTAGTTGAGGAAAGTTAATTTTGTATTGTACTACCATGTTCTTGCTTAAGGCACAATAACAATTCTAAACCGCTAAAAGCACAAGAACCTTGGCCATAACACGGACATAAAGCTTCATTTCTGTTTAGTCACTTAAAGCATTTTCCTGCAAACTTGGGCGATGAGAGCGAGGAGCAGGAAGAGAGATTCCATCAGGACGTCAGGGACATTGAGGAGCGCTACCAAGGAAAATCAGACTCACACGTTATGGCGAAGTACTGCTGGCTTATCAAGAGGGACAGGCATTCGCGGAAAAGCTACAAACGATGTTTCCTGTATGAATAAACAACACCTTAGCAAATATAGTAAAGCAAGTTATAGCACCTTTCTCCGTGTACACGTACATTAGTTAGGTTATGGTTAGCTATATTCACACCTGCACAAACTATATTTGTTTGTCGTATCGTTTTACTTTTTTTAGCAGCTTGCTTCCATGTGTTTAAATGAACAATAACATATAAATCCTTATTTGTACTGCATCTTGGGTGCTAACCCCGTTAATACTGCTTGTGACATGCAAAATATGGCCTTGACTTTTACCCAATAAAGTGCGAATTTAAGGGTCTGTGGGTATGCTCTACAAAAAAAATAACGCATAACGCAAAAACCAAGACGACGTTCGAACTCAAGTGCATTGAAATTAGTAGGAAAAAGCACAAAAAAGCTCATTAAAAAACTTTGTTACTCATTGTAGTTCAGTGGTTGACAAATACAATGGATAAATCTAGTTTCATTTCTTCTAGAAAGATTTCTGTAAAACCGTTATGATTGTCGATCATTGAAATTTCCCTCTTTGTGACTATTCTGCATAATTTTGTCTTCTCAAGTGTAAATTTTTCTAAACATTGTTATCTCATCTGCTTTATTCTTTCCAATTTTTAGCAGGAAAACTTCTATTTTGGTCTCCAGATGTAAAAAGAAGAGTGGGCCGCCCTTATGTCACACTGAAGTCAATTATCAAAGAGGAAACCGGTTTCACAGGATCTGAACTGATAACAGCAATGGCTGATCGAGAACTCTGGGCTTTGGAATTTGTTCATGTTTCACCAGCGCCTTCTGACATTGGATGAAACAAGGAGAAGAATAAGAATTGTTCTTTTTAAATGACTTATATCGAAGAGTTCCTCTGTCACCTACAGCACCAGGGCTGTAGCTTGCCCGACCTCCCTCAAAAGTTTTTCTCGACGAATAATACTTTTTCAAGCTGGTCTCCAAAATTGTTTGTTTTGACTTTAGCCACTGTTGTATCCTTTTGACTTGAATTTTTAAATAAATCGAAGCAGCACGGTTGCTTTGTTACTTAATGTATTTAATTGCATCTAATTTTTATTACACACCGTAGAACTTGATATTTTGTATTTTGTGTGATGTAGCCTGAAGAAATTCGCTCATTTCTTCTTCCAAAGACGAAATGATTAAAACCCAGTAGTGGCTCAGTTGAATTCCACTTTTGATGTTCAGCGCACAAAAACAACGTTCGCTACAAAGTCGAATATATCGGTACAATTTTTTTGACGTTCAAAACAAAATTGGCCCTTGAAACAAAAACTGTGTTTCGGCTTTGTTTTGAAATGGGTAGCTTAATGCCTATTAGAGTTAAAACTGCGGATGTGAGGATGGAGGAGCCCTGGACCATTCTGTTTGCAGATGATATTGTGCTATGTAACACGACGAGAGATGAAGCAGAGGAACAACTGGAAAGGTGGCGGAACGCCCTGGAGAAAAGAGGCATGAAAGTTAGCATAGTAAAAATCGAATATCTGGTCTTGAATGGGAGAGGGGATGAAGAGATAAGAATGCAAGGAACGATAGTCAAGCGGGTGGACGAATTCAAGTATCTTGGGTCCACAGTACAGAGCAATGGAGGCTGTGACAGAGAAGTGAAAAAACGAATACAGACGGGATGGAACGGTTGGAGGAAAGTTACGGGTGTTATTTGCGATAGGAAGATATCTCCGAAGGTAAAGGGCAAGCATATAAGACAGTTGTGAGACCTGCATTACTGTTTGGTCTAGAGACAGTGGCAACATCAAGGAAACAGGAGGCTCAGCTAGAGGTGGCAGAACTACGAATGCTCCGATGGTCGTTGGGAGTCACCCGGTTGGACAGGATACGAAACGAGTATATAAGAGGCACTGCGCATGTGAGGAGACTGAGAGACAAGCAAAGAGAGTCAAGACTGAGGTGGTTTGGACATGTGCTCAGGAGAGAGGAATAGTATATAGGAAGGAGAATGCTGGAAATGGATATACCTGGAAGAAGACGAAGAGGCAGACCGAAGATAAGATATATGGATGTGATTGAAGAGGACATGAGAGCTGCAGGAGTGCAGCAACATGAGACAGCAGACAGAGCGAAATGGAGGAGACAAATCCGCTGTGGCGACCCCTAAAGGGAAAAGCCGAAAGTCAAAGAAGAAGAAGAGTAAAAACTGCGTTGAAATATAACATTTTCAACCATTATTAGAGAGCATCATGTGTATAAAGATTGTTGGACTCCTTTATTCTGAGAAATACTGATAGTAAGAAAAGCCCATCGTGAAGAAGCAAATATCTACCGTTGTCACAGTATTGTTGTTTTTAAAGGAGATATGTTATGTGGACAGGTACTAATTGAACTTTCAAATCTGATTTGGTCCTTTTCACAAATTAAAAAAAATAACTGGATAGGAGCAAGAGTCGATGTAAAAAGGAAACCAGAAGTTGGTCTTGATGTGCGGGGCAAATTTCAGTGCTTACACTGACAGTTCGAAAATAGAAAAAGTGCTCCACTAGCAACTAATAATTAAAAAGCTGAAATATTCTATTTAAAAATGTGTGATCTTACTGATAATGTGGCAAAATTGCCTTTCTATAAGAAATATATGGGGGGAAAATTGCTTATGGAAATAAAATAAAAGCATACAAAACTATACTTAACACAAAAGATTTTATGATAACCAATTCCTATTATACAATTTTGAGTTTAAAGAAGTTATTGTGTTTTGTTGGCATATCTGGAGATTTGCCCTTGTTACGCATTTCCATAGTTTTCATATTCATGTTCCGTTTATACCTTTGAAGCTTTGACTATTTTGTAGCAGAAAAGTTGTCTTTTTTTATGAAAATTACATTACTATCGTCGTCTATGCATCGTCAGCAGCTATGAAAGTTTCCATCGTCTGGAAACAATCATTACTGCTGATTTAAATGACTACGTTAGTTTTGAATAGCCTGGCTAGGTTTGTTTAAATGCTGGCTGTAGTTCCAAGCTCTACAAATGTTACTACAGTGTCTCTGCTTACTTTATTGCCACACGTTCCATGGCTGTGTCCTTTCTGACAATTTTTTATTTGAGGAGTTTGAGATGTATCATCTGTTTACATGGTTGACATAATTCTTCCCCTTGTACTTTGGTCTTTACTTTTGGTCTCCTACTGTCCACATCAGACTAAAAACAAAGGAATTTTAAGTGAATGTAATATCTTAAAGATAATGAAAATGGAAATTCATCAGAGAAGCAATAAACAAAGAATCCTTAACTCATGATAGCTTAACTCCCTATCAAACTCCTGCTTTTTGCTTTTGCGACTCGCTGGGTTTTCAATCTGTATCTTTTAGGGACGCATCCATAACGCGATATTTGGCCACTTTATTGATAAATTGCTCTTTCTATTCTTTGTTAAAATTTCCATACAAGTTTTACTATTTTTCAGATCAGAATTTCAGCCTAATATAGAACATTTTGACGCTGCTCAGTAATAGCACAGCATGTGAAAAGATATACTGTACAGGTAAGGACTTTTAATTGTATTTCTTGTAAGTTAGGCCTTCAGAGATTGACATAAGATTATTTTGAATTCCTTTTTTTGTCATCCTGACTACCCCTATCACCACAGGTATGGCGCTTGTTTTGAGAAGCCACATTTTCTCTTTCTCGATGTAAATGTCTTTATTCTTGGACAGGTTATTAAAACCCCTAACAAAAATGTATCTATCGGTGGGAATTGTAATATTAATATGCAGGAATGCTTTGTTCCTGTGTTCTCTGAAGCCAATATCTGGTGGGCTTGTTTGGATTACTATGTTTGTGTTTATTGGAAAGTCCAACAGTATCTTTAGGGTTAGTCTGTGGACTTATCTCTGACACACCTTTTGAAGTAGTGATGCAGTGCTGAAAACAACCCAAATAAAGCCTTTACCCTCTGTAGGACGAGAGCATCCAGGGAGTTGTAAATATTTCAAAATCTTTTTACGTATCCATATCTACAAAATTCGACATCAACTTTAGTTGATATGTTCTTAAGTTCCAGCTGTAATTTTCGTGAGGTTAAATAAACCATGTAATTTTTGTCCATGAGAATTTCGATTAAAAAGAAGCTCATGATTAGTCACATAATATTTGATAAAACTAGCTATTAACTAGAGTTTATTAAATGCCAAATAAGGATGGAGAGAGATTGCTCACTTAATCGTCGTTTAACGCTACTTCCAATGCACAGCATTACTGATGCACCATTTAAGTTAAAGCAACCTGATGCTTTGATAGATAATCCTTGTCAAAACGTTATTTGGCTAAGATATCAAGCATTCAGTTACAAATGGCAGATGGATCTTGCCCTTTTGTCTCACATCAATAAAAGAATATGTTAGTTTATCATTTATAATTGCACAAATGTATTTTATTAGGCAGGCTTTCTTAGAAGATGCAGATGATACTTTTATAATCGTGTTTGTTTTTCTCTCAGCCACTTGAATTTCATATTTTGATAGGCATGCTTTAAACAATATGTTCAACCATTTCTGCACAAGAAATTCCTTGAGACAAAATTTTACCTATCTCTGATAAACTTAAAGATCACAAGCTATATTTAACCAAAGAATAGACAATTTCAATATACAATGAACAAACAATGAGAAATAGAAAGAAATGAAAGATATTTTATTCTGGTACTAAAGAAGTACTTTGTTACATCAGTTCAAGTGAAAGAAGCATTGTGGAACATTAAGAACAGATAAAGAGTAAGTTTGATTAATGGTTAAGACAGGAAAAGTAGTTGAGTAATGGGTGGCTGATCTGAATGACTCGTTCAAGGACATAAACTTTATGTTGCACACTTTACCATACTGATTCCATTGTATATATAGGAAATCATTACGCAAGTTCCATACTTATCTTTAAATGGATTAATGAAGATCATAATAATGGTGGGTTTTTATGTCGAACCCGGGTAACTGTCCCATCTGGCAAGCTAAAGAAAATCGGGGTTGTCTTAACACTAAATCATTGAGTGAATGTCTTTTTTTTGTCAAAGCCACTGGCTAGGGAGAGAAAATCCCTATGAGAGTTTTGGTAGCTCCGGACTAAAAAATGTTAAGGTCCACAGTGATGAAGATATTTGTTCTGATCACCAATTAGTCATCACCAGGATCAATATCACACCGAAGAGACAGAAGAAAAAGAATCATGTCGACAGATGCTTTGAGACCAGATTGGTTGTGCCAAATCAAAAAACTTGGAGCAACAGAAAGATAGAATAAAATAATAGACACAGTGAAAGAATGAGGTGAATAAATCCTTGTATACATAAGAAACCTTAAGGATGTCTGAATTAATTAACAAACATGGAACCTGATAAACAAAGAAAGAAAATTTATTATGAAAAATGTAAAGCTCTTCAGACTAAATTGCTGATTACATGTTTGTGTAGACAAAGATTGCGATGTAGCTAGAATAATTGGTCAATCTTGTAGAGGAGGTTACATCCACAATGACAAAGCAAGTTCCAAATTACCAAAATAGCATAAAGTGATTTAAAAACGAAAATGATAAGCAGTTTAAGGCAAAGGATGACAAATAATGAAAGGTAATAAGGACAAATTCTCAAGATAGGTAAAGCATTCCTTTAAAATTTTGAACAGGCCATCACCAGTCATTTCTACTGACGTAGAAACAGTGCAGACAATCTAACCGTCAATAATCCGAGGTTTTTAGAAGAAAAAGTAGGGAAAGGAATCAATCTCCTAGAAGAACACCCATGGTGCTATTAATGCTGACATGCTAATAGCCTTAGGCTGGCCTGTGTTGCTTTGGATGTGTATCCTTTTCAACTTAGTTTGGGCATCCAGAAAAGTTCCAGTAGCCTAAAATAGTGATTTCATAGTTTGCGTCAAAAAAATGAAATACAGAAATAAAGCTAACTGTGATAGGTGGACAGGCACGACACTGCTTTCAATTCCTACTATGGCTTAGATTCATAGGATTTTGGATCAAGAACGGATGCAACAAAAAATTTTAAGTTTAGCAGTCATGTACATAGCAGATCTTCACTATTCAATGACTTATAGGCAAATTTCAAGTAGCATTGTTAGTGAGATTCATTAATTTTACTAGTGCTTTGGTAGCATCCGCAGGTTCACCTTGTGAAACCTCCTTTCCTCTTATGGAGTACTTACTAATTCTTTTCAAACCCAGAAATAAATTAATCGAAATCCAGTAGGTGTGTAACAACTAAATACGGCCATAGTAAGTAGTTCAGAGTTTTAAACAGTGTGAAACAATTTTTTTTTGTCATCAGTACTCTTTGTTGTGGTAATCAAATAAGGTATGTAAGTTGCAGCAGATCAGTGAGGCATTTTTTTGTCTTAAGGTTGTATTTCCGACTTAATTTTGCAGATGATATAATCTTCAGCGTATGCAGCTGCTGTTATTCACCGTTACCATTATTTTAATCTCCAAAGTAAGATCATTCTTTTTATAACAAGCAATTTGCCAAACCGATCGTAATTGTTGCAAGAGAATTTATCAAGAGACTGAAGAAAACTATACTGGACGGACAAGTAAATTAGAATGAATCAGGAGCTTATAATTCAAAGCTTTTGGAGAACCTGTAATTATATACTTCAAAAGAGAGAATTATTATCCCCTCACTCTTCAAGTGACGGGAAGTCCTTACATGTATTTTAGGTAAAGCGGAATTCTTTGCACAAACTTTTGTAACTTATTCTACTCCAGATTACAATGACTGTAAATTATTTAGCTTTTTATCACGTACTAATTTATGTCTTGATAAAATACAGAACACTTCTACAAATCTAAAGCCACTGGTTCTGGTATTATTTCAGCCATTGTGCTACAACGCTGTTGATTAGAAATTTTCATGAATTCTTTGTATACATTTCAACGAGAATTTCAACGAGTCGTGTTTTCCCTTCTGCTGGAAAGTGGTATCCGTCATTCCAATCTTTAAGAGATCTGGTAAATGTTCAGAACATAATAATTATGGATCAATATGTCTTTTACCTATTACAACAAAGTTTATCAATCTATTATCGATGTACATGATCTACCCAATTTTACCCTTTGAGAGCTAGGCATATCTGCTGAAAACAAAACCACTCAATCTTTCTTGAGCAAATCACATCTGTTTGGGTACGTTAGAATAGCGAATCATCTCAAGGATAACCTTTGCACAGTCACTGAGCGGTGGAGAAAATGTCTAATTACATTTGTGCACAGAAAAACATGCTTGTTTCTATTACTCGTTATAGGAACAGAGTCTATCATTGGTTATGAATGACACTCAGCTCGTTTACAACTTTAGTGTTAGGCTTCTTGGTGTTTCATTCTCTTAGGATCATTTGCATTAACATAACAATTGTAGTTCAAGAAAATTACCAGTATTATGAAAAGTAGTCATGCTTTTATGATCATTAATCATCGTATGAGAGACAGTACAACACAGTATGAGAGGCTCCTGGAGGGGCGATCCGTATGTCTTGCATTTTATGGTGTCTTGCACGCTTTCTGTCCCTCTTTTTCTTGATCTGCTCCTTCCGTTCGGGTCTTTCATAGATGGATATCTGTGAAAGACAAAATGGGCCCACTGTTTACCAGGGGTTCCATCAATGAAAGACCCAGTATGAGAGGCTGTACAACACAGACCCCTTCTCCGAGAACACACTGGCATCGGGAGAAGCACTCACAGGCTTGATTGCTGGAGGGAAAGGGAAACAATTGAAAAATCTAATTGAAAACAAAAATATGACAAAGAAAAGCGAAAAAAGGCATGGAACACCATAAAGAACCTCAACGGGGACAATGTTATCCCTCCTGAAGTCACAAATGTCACTCCAAATGATGTAGCGAAACAACTTGTTACCATTGGCAAATCAGGGCTACGTCGTAAACCATCAGATCTGCACCATTCCAATTTGCTACCGAAAACGGACCAGAATATGTCATTCTTAACAAAACCTCTCATAATGGAGGAGCTCCTATCTGGACTGGAAGACCTGGGAAAAGGTAAACCCCCGGCCCAGATGAAATTCTCATGGAAATGCTCGCCCACCTTGGACTAAGAGGGGGATTTTACCAAATGAAGAACTTGCCAGTGGAAGTGGGAAGAATTGCATAGTATGGAAGACCCTGAATCGCATTCGAACCGAAAATGGAAGATGCATACCATCCTACAAGAAGTGGGCCTTCACCACAACAGATACCTGCAGCTGTGGATCGGTGAAAACAATGCCAAATCTTCTAAACTGCGCCACTGCACCAAGCTATCAACCAGCTGATCTGGTATTCAGCGGAGGCTTTGGATTGTGTACGTTTCTGGAGCACAAGAGTCTAGCAGGACAAGAAAAATAATAATTAATCACTCTGATTAAGCATTAATTTTTTTTAAATGGCTTCATTATTATCTTGGAATAATAACATTTTTGACGATGTTCTTCGTCAATCTGACTTTGTTGGACACACAAATAATAGGGAAGTCTATGCCCTACAATCTTCGCTTTTATCAGACGCTCCACTTTTGAGGTCAAATCTATTCATCATGGCTTCCATTCCTGTTGAATAAATAACTTGTTAGAATTTGCAACCAAAACACTCCACCAACGACTCTTTCGCTTTTGGTCGATTGTCCCTAATGCTATGGACTGATTTTTAGAATGTAATTTTCAAACATTTGGTTGAACTTATTATTGTTCTTTTCAACAATAACCTATTTGAAGTGCGTTATTTAATTATCTATTTATTTAATTTTTTCGTTTTTTATTATATTAAATTTTTCAAATGTATTTTTAATTTTTTATATTGTCATTATTATTACCATGCTAGTTATTGTTCCCTTCTTATAACTTTGAAAACTTACTATTAACGATAGTAGTTGCTTTTTTGTTACTTTTCATTGCTTATTTTCAATTTCACTTTATCGTTGTCGTTGCTTCTCAAATATATTCAGACTTATAAAATTGTTCCACAACCTCCATTTTAGTAGGGAAGTTAAATTTGGTTTGTTTGCCTTTCTTTCTTCTTTATATTGTTAGTTATTAAATGAAGGAACAAAAACATACGGAATATTTTTAGTTATTAAGGTTCTTTTATGTAGATAGATAGATAGGTAGATAGATAGATAGATAGATAGATAGATAGATAGATAGATAGATAGATAGATGGAAAGATAAATAGATAAATAGATAGATATTGTTTGATAGGTGGACAGATAGTTGGATGGATGGATACAAACAGATACATTCAATTTTTCCCAGCTTGATGAGCAACATTTATTAATATCTTCATGTTCCTTTGATCTCTTTAGTAGCAGATGTTCATATATCCCAAGAGAACTATTTGGTAGTTTACTTTGAATAACGACATAATTGCTCATTCTTTCCGGAAAAGGCTTATGTCCATTATTATATTGTTTCCTTTCTTTTCTCTACCTTTTGATTTGAGATCTCCGCAGAACATTAATTTGAAATTCAAGGTAATTTACAATAAAGTGGTTATACTATAATGCAGATCATTTGACACAAATAAGAATTTGGTATTATACAAACAAAATATTACTAAACATTAAGACCAAAGCAAATGACATTAAATTATGAAGCTGAGAATTAAGCGTAATTGAATTTACTCTAAATAGTTCCACGATACGTGGGCTTTTCTTGTCCAATTGTTTATTCCTCAACCTTGTCAAAAATGCATAAAATAGAGCATCAAAGCAAAGATAAATATCAACGTGGTTATCATCGAATCTGCATTCAAGATTATCAAATTTTACATTTATTTCAGCTTTTTATCCAGATAAACAAATAGCTCGGGGTATATCTACCTTGTTTGTCTTTTTTTTATATATTTCAATTCCACTCAATTTGTGTACTCTCGTGTAGTTTTGGTCACCAAAAACCGTAGAGACAGAACATTCAGTCAAAATATGTCTTTTTAATCCCAATTTTTCATAACTTTTATTACTAAATTTTAACCTCCGTACTTAGGCAGATTGCAAGGGAAAATATTATCTTTTGATTGATTATTTCATCCAAGCAGTTTAAAAAAACAATGAAATTTTTCTGCATCAGTAGAGGCTGTAAGAGGCACATGCTGCTTTCTGAAATTTATGAGTTTGTATAATTACTAGTAAAACTTTAATAGGGTGTCTTCGTCATTTACCCTTGGGTCATTGGGTTATCTTTATAAAGCATAATATATTGATCATGATAACCAGGGATTTTTATTTAACCTGACCTTTTTATTAATCTAAGAAACTACATTCCTACAAAAAATAACATGGTTAAGAGTAGTTTTTAACCGTGCATTGTAAAAACGTTTTGAAAGCCCCAAATATATAATGCAAAAATCGATTTACTTAGTCAGTTAAGAAATACGATAGTCGCATAATAGTTGCTACTTTTGAAGGTAATCCTAAAACCGTAATTGTGTCCTGTTATGCACCTCACAACAGTTTACCTGAAGAAACAGCTCTAGATTTTTACACAGATTTGAATAATGTAGTTGAATCTATACCACCACACCACATGCTTATTCTAGGAGGAGATTTCAATGCCCAGCTTAACACTGGATTTTCCCTGCACAGTTCCAGGAATCGTAATG
>RDPX01000045.1:3807448-3893926 GCA_003991215.1 Morbakka virulenta | reverse complement strand
AAAAAGCAACCAAAACTAAGGTGTTTAAGGCATGTGTAGAGACCATACTGTTGTATGGTTCAGATTCTTGGACCTTGAACTTTTCAAGAACAGCGAGACTGGATGGAACATACACAAAGATACTACGTGTCATATTTGGGGTCTCCTGGAAGGACCATGGTACAAACGCGCAACTGTATGGATCTCTCCCTCATATTAGTGAGGTTATACGACAACAGCGTCTGGCAGTGGCTGGACATGTGATGCGAAGCAAGGAACCAGCTAATAAGCTCCTCCTGTGGATTCCCGAAGGAAAGAGAAAAATTGGTCGTCCACATGGTACCTTGAGGCAACTCATCAAGGAAGAAACTCAACTGGATGATACTGATCTGATGAGAGTGATGAATGACAGGACACTTTGGAGAAAGACTTACGTGACTTCACCATCGTTTAACGACAATGGATGACCCAAAGTAAGTAAGTACTTATATTGATATTTCTTATCATAGTATTTTATTTCAAACTAATATCTCATAGGAGTCAAATGCATTTGAAAAAGCAATCTTTGTCATGTAACCCTTGTATTCTTAGCCATAATGTCAAGCTTTTTTAATAGTAAAAACTGGTAAATTCTATCTGAAATAACTTAGTTGAGATTAATATATTGACCGCTATCCAAATCTCGATTAAGATTTAGCCTTAATTTGTCTGGGTGTGTTCACAGTTTTTCCCATTAAATGCCCAAAGTTCCAATATGTAACAAATGAAACTTGGTAATATATATCAATCATTAATAAAAAAACGCGATGAGGTCATGCGACCTTTTCCTGACGTCAGAAAAATTTACGTTTGGTCAAAATGTCAACTTTCAAGCAGTTGAAATAGTAATTTGTATGGTTTGTTTTTCTATATATCAACTACTGTAGAGCAACAGTGTGAATTGCAAAATGATATTAATGCATGTACTGTACATCTTGTAATAAACTCAAGCCTTAATAAGACATACTCCCTCTATCCATTCCCCCATCAACTTTATGGATATTAGTGGTATTGACAAAATAATATATTTTAGTTATTTCCTTATTAATGTCTTCATGAATAGAGAAAGTTTATAAACATTCCTTTTCAGCACCCTTTCTATCTAATACACACCGGATTAGGATTAAATGGAATTTAATAATATCCGGACCATTAGGATATAAAGGAAGTCTTTTCCAGTTGCCAAAAGTACTTCTGAAACATTACGATTCTTATATATTACAAATTTTTTTGTATCTTCAGATTTTTTATCTTGGGTAAAGAAAACTTAAATCATTTTATATCCACAATAAATGAAAATAAATTATTTTTTCCTTAACAGTGTAACTCCCCTCTTTAGTTACTAGGATGACATGTTTTAAAACAAAAAACAGTAATTGAGTATGCGTGTGTGTACGTGTGTACGTGAAAGGCTTAGGGAAGAAGACTTGTCACAGGCAAGTTCCAATTTTACGTTTTGAAAAATCGCCTTTAAGAGGGCCAATATGGAAATAAGGTTATTTCAACCTTTTAATGCTCTCCCTGCCGCTACAATGGGATAATTTTGGAAAAAAATCATTTTTATTTGTAAATGCATTTGTATTCAATTCCAATTGTAATGTATTGACTTTTTAGCATTTTATACCAACGGTTTGTAAAGGTGTTCGCATTTAATTAAATTGTAATTATTTTTCCCCTTCTCTTTTAGTATTCGTAAGCACTGTAAATTTTTAATTTTGTGGCAAATAAAAATATACANCGCCTTTAAGAGGGCCAATATGGAAATAAGGTTATTTCAACCTTTTAATGCTCTCCCTGCCGCTACAATGGGATAATTTTGGAAAAAAATCATTTTTATTTGTAAATGCATTTGTATTCAATTCCAATTGTAATGTATTGACTTTTTAGCATTTTATACCAACGGTTTGTAAAGGTGTTCGCATTTAATTAAATTGTAATTATTTTTCCCCTTCTCTTTTAGTATTCGTAAGCACTGTAAATTTTTAATTTTGTGGCAAATAAAAATATACATACATACATGTATACATATATACATACATACATACATATATGCATACATATATACATACATACATACATACATATATGCATACATATATGCATACATACATACACACATACGTACAACTTTATTGCAAGCGTCGATTTTTTCAATACTTTCAATGTTGTCTTTTGTAAGGTAAAACACTTTCTTTCGTACGTTTTTATTGAGGGTACAAACTCAAACTCAGCAAAAATCTAGAAAATTAATTTCGCATATTAAATATTGTCCGTTAAAAACTATTCCTTGGCATTTTTGTTACCCTTACCAGCTTTAAAAAGTGTTCTGTAACTTTTGAAAAATCGTATACAAAGTACTTTGTCAAACTTTCAAGGTAACAGACCTGAGAAGAAAAACTTTATTATTACGAGGTATTAAAAAGCGTTTGAAGTTAAAAGATAAAATATTGTATTTTTATGTATTAGACGGAACTTTGGTCCGTGCAGAAATATCAGGCTAGAATTTTTAATTTTCACCTGTTGTAGATGTAATGGAAGACAAGTATGCAAGAGATAAATGGAAGACTGAGTACGCAAAAGAAAAAGGAAAGAAGATTCAATCCACTGTGCCAGAATCTATTTTGCATATATAGTCATATCCATTTTTTTCGACTTACTAGAAAGAATATATTTTCATGACATATGATGATTATACGTATTGTTTGAATAAGCTTTTATATTAAAAAGGGACTTACGATTGGTCTGGATATTTCCAAATTTTCCTAGAGTTTGTGAAATTGCAGACAGTATTAATACTTCAGGTACCATAATTTTGTTAATATAATGATAAAGGTAAATTGGACTATGATAGTGTCTTTAAAAGGAATTACAAAACAAAGAATATTGTCAACAGTTGTTATAATGACTGTGGAAGAATGGACTACGTATCCCCCAAATCCGCGAGGATCTGGTTGGCCACTTGAAGAATCTTATATTACGGAGAGTGCGGTATGTTTCTAGGCCTTTTGGCTAAGACCAAATGTAGAACTCTGGTCTCTTCTTGGTCGGGGCTTTAGTTATAGGGCCCAATCATGCAGAACAGGGGTCTCGAGTTGCTTGAGCCTTGGCTAAAGGCCAACCCAAGAAGAAGGACCTTCCCACGGATGGTCCTGGAGGGGCGATCTGTATGTATTGCATTTCATGTTGTCTTGCATGCTTTCTCTCCCACTTTTTCTTAGTCTGTTGCTTCCCTTCGGGTCTTTCATAGATGGTATATGTGAAAGACAAAAATGGGCTAACCATCTACCAGGGGTTCCATCACTGAAAGACCCAGTATGCTTCTAGGCCTTTGGCTGACGTACAGTGTAAAGCTCTGGCCTCTGCTTGGTGGGTCCTTTGGTTATAGACCTTGCAGGACAGAAGGTACTGAAATGCTCAGGGTATGGCTCTAGATCAACCCAAGAGACAGGACATTACCACGGAGGGCCCTCTAGGGGGATCAGTATGTCTTGCAATTTATGGTGTTGTTCGTGCTTTCTTTCCCTCTTTTTTATGATCTCTTGCTTCCTTTCGGGTCTTTCATAGATGGAATCTGTGAAAGACAAAAATGGGCCCATTGCTTACCAGGGGTACCCTCAATGAAAGACCCAGTATGCAAGGTGTCCGTAATTTTTTGTTGTTAAACCTGCTGGGTATGAGGCTTCAAATCATGAAATGGTTGAAGTCTGTGACTCCTCTCAGTTGTGGTGTTCTACATAACTGAGACCTGTGAATATAGCTCAGCAAAGATGTATAATGCTGGCAGAAAACTACTTTGGTAAAATAGGGTGAAGGGGTATATGAACAATTTTTAAACAAATACGTAAACAAAGAAAACGGACATATAGTAATAGTAAAAGTCTTTCTTGTATTACGAAGAGTGAGCATGTTGCAATATTGCAATAGAGAGTAAGATTCAAGTCAGAAAACAACCTAATTTTTGACATGAATATATATATATATATGTATATATACCAGTAATGAAGTAATTATTAACTATCGACAGTGCTCAATAATATAAGAATATTAGAGCTATCATATGGTGAACGACAAAAAAAATCAACAAAACTGACAGTCCTTTTGTTGATTTTTTTTTGTTGTTCACTAAATATATTTATATATTATATCAGGTGCTAAATACTTTCATTTTAAGGTCGAATCGGAATAAACTAGGCTTCCCAATGAGCCAACACTGTTTTCATGTATTTATGCCAGGTATATTGTACATAAACTTTGCATATGTGAACGCTTGTCTGTTAAGAGTGTGTTTGGTTAAGTCCTAAAATTCACTTTGTCTTTTCCCTATTACTACAAACGACAATAAGTGGCAGTAGTGTCCAAATTAAGCAAACCTAAAATATTTTATTTTGAGATCAAGAGTACTAAAATAATCACCAGTTTGTAATTATATTTAATTTGGAACTTCCAGGCACTAATATCCTCATTTAAGTTTCACAATTTAAACTTTCGTATTTGTTTTCTTCACAGAAAAAATCATAACCTGTGACAACTAGGACAAACTTTACCTCTTTTTTATAACTTTTGGATAAAATACATAAACTTTTGATTCAGAAATGGAAGCAAAATGGACATTTTCCCCCCTTATTTTTCTAAACATATTCAGTTTCTTATGACAAATTCTGTTGCAAACTCATTAATTTAGACAACTTTGGAACCCAAGTGACATCTCAAACTACAGCACATACCAAAGAAGTTTATTTTTAGGATCAAATTTGCCTTTACTCTAAAATTGAATAATGCTATATCAAAGAAATGATGACTTGAAAAAGCTGAGAAAACCAACTTGGTTTTCAGGTTAATTTATCACATTACCGATATTTTATAAACCGTGAACTTCAAGGTCTGTATTCCTTTGTATCATAACGGTAGTTTTGTCGCATATTGTCCCTTCTAAAAAACCTCTACGAAATTTGTTATCACAACTGTTTTTCTCTCCTCTTTACCCTAATCTTTTTCTGTATAGTGATATACTTTTTCAGTTGACCATAGAGCATGGTATTTAAATGCATGTTTAAGCTTGTTTCTGTTTTACAAGAGAGAAAGAAACTTTTCTTCTGACAGATTTACTCTTATTCAAACTGATTTTACATGTTTCAACATAATCTCGTACCTTACAGGAACTTTATTATATCATGATGTTATAAATATCCTATATCTAATGCTTCCACTGAGTTCATAAAGTGAAGAAGTTTTAACGCTCGTATCTTGTATTATTTATTTGATGAATAAATTGAGTGTTGTAAATATTTACCGTCATAGTTCTAGTAAGTTTTGTCAAAAGCTTTCTAATAAGCTTCGAGTTAAAAACTCAACACAGTTGTTAATTCTTAG
This sequence comes from Morbakka virulenta, assembly GCA_003991215.1. Taxonomy (NCBI): domain Eukaryota; kingdom Metazoa; phylum Cnidaria; class Cubozoa; order Carybdeida; family Carukiidae; genus Morbakka; species Morbakka virulenta. The sequence goes on along the minus strand of RDPX01000045.1, from coordinate 3,888,538 downwards.
GCAAGATGTCTTCCGTTATTCAATTTTGTAACAAGTTGGTTAAACAGAGAAATGAAAGGCAAGAATTTCAAAATGCCATGTCTTGAAAATATAATGCACGGATCTGAAAATCACATTACCACACACCCATGAAACAAAAAGTCATCCTATTGTTTAAAGCACGGGAAGAAAAGAATGTTTCCCATGATATTTCGTTAATAAATAGTATATATTATCACTTTTTTTGTAATGCTATTGTTTCAAAGTTTCAAAAGCACCAAATGCTGAGTGATGATTTGGAAATAACTTCACAACAGTGCCTAGGCCACAGCTATTGTTCTCCAACTGCCCACGAACTGGAAACTATCATCTTGATAGTCTTTCAGCCCAGGATGATCATTACTGTTCTCTGGAGGTCGAGAAGACGACAAGGTTAACACGGAGAGAATCTCGAGAGAGGATCAAAATTGATAACCAAGAGAATTTTATACAGTCCACATGGTAAGACAACTTTAACCATTTAAAGCCTCATGAGGATTTTAAATCACAACTTAATTCTATATTCCTTTTTGATATCTGCTATATTTTTGTTTCTTTACATATTACTTTTGTAAAATTTTAGGCTTCGTCTTTTTGCGCCAGAATATCTTTGTCCTGTGCAAATGTTCATTACTCTTTATTATTATATTTTTGAAATATCATTTTTCTTACTTACTCCTCGTTCTGTTTTTCATACTAAATTGAATTTTTAATTTTGTTTTAACGTTAACATCTCTGAGTAATTACGTCTTTTAGCGAAAGTGCATTTTTTCCTGTGAAGTTTGATAACCGCTTTTAGTCGTTTTAACTTTTTATCTGAACACCCTTTGCCGTATAGTAAAACAGTAAAAAGTACAATATATTTTAATGGAAAGTAATACTTTTAACGTAGGAAGAAAATAACAGAAGAGAAATATCGTATTCCACCAAAGAAAATGAAAATAATGAAGTTTGGCAACAGACGCAACCGAGCACTTCACCGTAAGTTAAATACGTAATTATGTTCGTTTAGAGTTAGCAAAGTTAAGTCAATAATTGTTACCTAAATCATTTTGCATTACAATATCTGGGCCTAGATTATCAGTGATGGTATTTACTTTAATTAACGCTCTCAACCTTAATTATAAGTGACTGAGCCAATTATGCCCGTTAGAGCCCGGTTCATCGAAGGAAGAAGAAGAAGAAAACAAATTGTCTTTCAAAACTCTTAATTATTTGTATTGTTTTCCTGTACTTATATTTACTTAGCAAACATGCTGCTTATCAATACTTAAGTTTCGCTACTTGGAATAAATAAGTTGTAGGAATTATTCAATACAGGATTCTGTATGTAACAGATAAAAGGATATATTCTTTCTACAAATTATATTTGATAATTTTGCCACTGCCGCTACAAGTTACTTAATCTTTTTTGCACTTTAGTTATCAATTTGATTAGTTAACGTGGGAACATTTTAATAGCTAAGAAAGTTAAAATTTGTCAGAAAATATGACTTGCTAAAAGTGAATTCATTAAAAAGTTAGTGATATTTTCGCAATGGAGGTAGGCATTGATAGAGAGAAAAAATTTCTGAAGCAATTTCTTTGTTTCTTCTTCAGAGTCGTTCCTGTTATTGCTCGGGCGACCTTTGAGAAACAGCCGCCTGCAAACTTGCGAAAAAGTAACTTCTTCAGCTTTGTTTTGTCCTTGTTTGACCAAAATAATAATCCAGTTGCTATAGAAAAAGGATTATTCACTGGCTTTGTTGATGAAACGGAGGTGAGGCCTTTTTGAATTTAATTATTCCTACTTGGCACACATGCTTTGTTTTAATTTTTAATTTGAGTATCAATATCCTTTTATCGAAACTGTAAAGTAAGTATATGACACCCTTGGGAATTAATACTTGATTTACCTCGAATAGGTATTGAGTAAGTCGATGCAAGCATTTAAATATTTGAGTATCTTTTGAACACTGTGACGTAGTCAATGTGATGCAATTTCCTATTGGGTACTATTACCATATTTCAAGGTAATCTCTCCATCAGACAAAGATCACAGGGAACTTGATAAAATAATTAATGCTTGAAGGGGCACAGTAGCATCCAGACTCTTTCTGACTCCAACGAATCAGTTTTTGAAAATTCTGAACTTTATGGACTCAGAGGAAGCATTAGATGTAAGAGCTTTAACATGTCATGAGTTGTAAGCTTTTTCCGAGCTACGTTTTGATACTTTTACCATCGTCCCATCGAGAACCTGACAATGAGAGAAGTATCTCTCAAAAGGTAGCTCGGTAAAAGCTTACGACTCATGACATGATAAAGCTCTTACATCTATGAATCAGTTTTTTTTAAGTTTTAAGGCATCTTTGATTCAAAAAAAATTAAGTTCCAAACCCTTTGGCTGCTGTGCACTTACACTGATAACTTATTATATAGCAGGATGCAAACAGAAAAGGTTTTTTTTCTGTTTTCTTCTTAATTTTTGTTTCTAGGACTCCAAAAACAAACCTCATCTTTACTGTCTTATATGTCTTACATATCTTTACATATATAAAAAAATTCTTTACTTTACGATCCTTGCCAGTTACCTTCAACAGTAAAGTCTACTCAAATTTTGAATTTATGATTTCTTGATTTTTAAATCATTTTATTTAATGACAGCTCTTCCAAGTCTTCATGTACTATATTATATCCTTGACAAAATAAAGAAACCTTACTCTTTTTATCATAGGGGAATATACAACAGTAAGAATAGCTATCTATTAGATTTTCTGTGATCACTAATTATTCATCCTTAAAAGAATTATTACCAATGGTAAGGGTATTGGTAAAGATAATAAAATAAATAACTGGTTAGTAAGGTGGATATTAATATCTAATATTATTATCTAATTAGTGAGGTGACGTGGCTTAATGGTTAGTGCAGCTGCACCATAACAGGGGGTTATGGGTTCGGTTCTCCTAGCGGCGAAAATAAATTGTAACTTTTCAAAGGAAATAGCCATTGGTTGGCACCAGAAAGTTTATCCGGCCAAGAAATCCCTCACTGCCAAAACAAAGAGCAGAATGACGTTAAAACTAAATAAAAATAAATAACAGTCAAATCAGAAATAAGCCACTTACTAGTACCAATTTACTAAACGTATGATAAATCTGGGGTTTTTTACCTTTTAAAAGTAAAAGGTCCTTGAACATTTGAATTAAAATACTTCTAGAAATGGAATCTAATATTAAAAGCACTTTGCATCAGCTTTACTCCCTTAATTTAATATATACTACGTGTCATATCAATAGTTGCCATTGAATTAAAAAATTGTACAGGACCTTTCTTAGTGTACCTAAGGTTAAGTATTTATTAGAAAACCTTTGCATCTATAATACACATGGGTCCCCAATTTAGGCCCAGTTTGGATAGCATTGGTAATAATACCTTTTCCTTACAAGACAGTGCTTAATTATTTTTTGACAATGACCTAATTTTTTTGTATTCAGTTCAGACTATTCTTATAAAATTATAACATTATAAGGGTCAATTTCTCTGCCTATTTTCTTGCAGCAAACAGCCTGTTTTTACAAATAAAAAAAATATTTAGGACTATAAAGTGATGATGAAATGACCCTTGGCTCCTAAAACTTATCAAGAAGTAAAATAAAGAAATTTTTAAACTAATTATTTTAAATGATTTTTTTATTTAATATTCAATTGCATCAAAAGTTCTTTTTTTTATTTGAAAATTTTTTCAATTTTTCAAACCACTATTATGAATTTTTAATTTTTTTGACTTCTTCAATATCTCACATTCCTAATGGAATTACTGATTTTTTGTAAACTTAATTGTTATATAAGAACCAAAGTTTACAAAAAATTAGTTTAATTAACATAACAAAGGCTACCTATGTAATCTTGTTATATAATGATTGGCTGGCCCGTGGCTTTCATTTAATTCATGTGCCACGATCTCGTGCGACACGTTTCTGTGTTTCACGTAAATCATGAAACAGTGGCAAAACTGCATTCTTAGAATATACTTAGGTATCTATTAAAATTTGTCATCCCTTGTAAATTATGGTGTTACGCAATTGATCAGGTGACACACCTGTATTTTAAGTACTATCTGTGCTTAAAGCCATTGTAAATTTTGCAACCGTATTTCTCGTCAAGAAAGATAAAAACAATTTTTGTTCCTCTACAAATTCAATTCGTCTCTATAAGTAATAATTATAGATTTAGCATTATTACTTTACGAAGTGAAATAATAGAAAATATTGACTAAAAATATATACATGTGGATAAATTAATGAATTAGTAGATAGATAGATAGATAGATAGTTAGGTAGGTAGAAAGGTAGGTAGATAGATAGGTAGGTGGATAGATGGATGGGTGAGTAGATAAATAGATGGATAGGTAGGTGGATGGATGGATAGGTAGATAGATGAATAGATAGACGGATGGATAAAAAAATCAGTACACACACGCATATATCCATAGATACACTTTGTAGCAACAATCACTCTGTAGATGATTATGTTATTGCTAATGACAGTGTTAAATGTTAATCCACGCTGTGTAAGGTCTTTGAAAATACATTTTTTAATATTAAATTGTGACTTAATTTGAACAAACGTTATTNTAGTTAGGTAGGTAGAAAGGTAGGTAGATAGATAGGTAGGTGGATAGATGGATGGGTGAGTAGATAAATAGATAGATAGGTAGGTGGATAGATGGATGGGTGGGTAGATGAATAGATAGACGGATGGATAAAAAAATCAGTACACACACGCATATATCCATAGATACACTTTGTAGCAACAATCACTCTGTAGATGATTATGTTATTGCTAATGACAGTGTTAAATGTTAATCCACGCTGTGTAAGGTCTTTGAAAATACATTTTTTAATATTAAATTGTGACTTAATTTGAACAAACGTTATTTCTCTCTCATCGTTTAAAATTGTTCATATGCGTCTTCGATGAATTTAATCCAATTTTCTTGACCCCTATTTTTACAGGAGGACAAACTTACAAGCAATGGCATCAAATACAAATTGTTGTTATCTTTTATCGATGGTAATTAAACATTATCTTTTCTAAATTGACTTAAATATCTGTTTCAACCGTCGTTATTTCGTTTAATTTTCTAATACAGTGTTCGCTATACTTTAAAAAATGTTGTAGGGAAGAATGGAAAGTGCAGATTCCAATGTATCATCTATTAACTTTAGAGAAAGAATTAAATTTGCATCAGTGATATGGATCCTTTCTTTTTTCTAGAGATTTTTAAACTTTGAATTACAAAAACTATCCAGCCTCGGAACAATTTACTTTCAAAGTCTTGCCTCATTTCTATTTCTTTTAAGTATGGAGATATGGGACATAAGCGACAGCTAAAATAAAAATACTGCGTTACTTGATTTATAGAAAAAAAATTATTTATGTAGCAGTTCGTTTACATTACATAAATTCTATTATTTGTATGCTACATTAAAATCAGTGACAAAATAACCTTGTATCGCTAATAATATGACTAGCAATGGTAAAGTCTAATTTGTAACTATAGCCGAATGTTTGTTTAATTCTATTTAATTTATACTAATTTTCAGGGAAAAAGAAGGAGCAGGACATCTTTGTAAAATTAGTGGATTCTCACACACAAGAGGTGAAATTAGCATTTTATTTTTAACTGCCTTTTTGAAATAAGTTAGATTGGGGGTGAATCTGTAATTAGCGGTTTCAATGAGAAATATCATATAAATTAAGACAGTATGTATATATATATGCATATTGTGTATGTGTGTGCTGAGTGAGAGGGGGGGGGGGGTAGAAGTGTTAGCAATTCAATCCTCACATTTGAGATTGCTTTTGTTCGATTTCAACACTTTTTTCTTAAAAACAATATGCATGAATTACTTTTTCTGTTATTTTTACTGGAGAGTGGAAGTCTTTTGGGGAGGAACTCGATTGTATTTCAAAATACATACCTAATTGGTTGCCACCAGGAGCGGTGTCTAGAAAGAGCATACTGAAACTACTTTTTCCTAAGGGTGGATTTTTAGTTTTCTGAATGTTCCATTCTGGTCTGTCTTGGGAAAAAAAGTGTTTTAACTCCTTACTCTACTGATATCTCCTCCCATCCTACTTTTCGCAAAAGACCCCCAAAACAAAACAAGAATAGTGAATGTAATAAGGAAAGTATGATTTTAAAAATTAATATAATAACATGGTTGGTTAAGGGAACTTGTGGGTGTCGACAAACAGAAAATGGCAATTTCAAATAGGACTATTGTTAGACGTTTTCCTCGTGCAGATTAACCATGTTTCTGTATTGGTTGTACAACTATATTTAGACTAATTAACAATGCTCAAAAAGGTTAATTGTAACAAATCAGCATGTCTGGTACAGAATGTTGCAATGCATCCTCCCTCCAGAGACGCATTAGTTAAAAATGCAATTGATGTATGGTAATGTAATAGTCCCTGGAGAACATTTATTAGATTAGCCGGTAGTGCTTCTCCTTCGTGTTCAGAAAGAGATTAAAATGATGTCAAATTAGAAGTATTTCTTGAACCAATAAATGTTAAGGAAATGAGCAAAAAAACCTAACAAATAAATAATTTTTAAACTTTAATCACTATTTTCACAAGGACAGGCCATCTCCTGGTATTTTCTGTTTTCCATTCAATATTTCTGATATTGTCCTGCTGGCAGCTTGGTGTCATATGAACACCCAAAGTCTATGGTCCGTGTCATACCTTACATTACTTTGATTGCATTTTGATTAAAATTGATGAGAAAATGGAGATTTGGGCTGAGTCATGTAACGTTGAATATTCTACTTTGACTGTACCGGTTTTCATAAGAGCAAATTTATTTTATTTGTGAGTTGCTGATGGGTCCATTCCATGAGATCACACTGATGCCTTTATTTCTTACGGCGGCTGTCGAGAAAAGATGTTTACTACCTATTAAACTTTTGAAGTTAGTTGTTAGGTAATTTTTCATCCTCTGAGAGTTTAAATGAATGCAGGCTTGGAAGAACAAAATTAAGTAACGCTATGTGCTCAAATAGGGTTATATCAACTTGTACTTCATGACGGAAAAAAGAGTAATAAAACAAAGTTAACATCCATTATTTGAAATTAATTAAATTTCAGTTACACTTGTTCTTCAATGTTCCTTAAGTCAAAATAAATTGGTAACAAAACGAGTAATGAGGCTCAACTCTTAAGCATGGATTCGGTATTCCTTGCCTAAAGACTCATCTTTATAAGTTTTGACTTAGTCAAAAGCCTGGTACTAATTATAAAAAAAATAAATGGAAAGCAAAAGGGAGAATCCGCTATGTTTTCAATACGTAGCTTTCGGATAGCTCTCAAAGCAAAATGATCGTTGTCCTGGTTGGCGTAAAAGAGAAAATAGACAAAATAAACCATCAAATTTATTCATCAAAGTAAGTTTCATTACAATGCGATAAGATGATCTGTCACACTAGGGCCTTAAGCCTGTTATTATGAGATATCTGTACAAGTGCATAATTTACGAAAGGTTCTTGCGGAATACACTTGTTGACTCACAGGAAGGAACCTAGCCGAGAAAATTGTGAGCATCGTTCATAAATTTGGTTGTAAGTTAAACCATCTAGTATGAAAAGAATTAGCTCGTGCTAGCACAATGTATAAAAAAGATGTAGGAAGTTAAGCACTATTTACCCCTTCCTGTTACAGAAAAATCTGTTTCCACTGCTGCACATATCAGATTCATCTGGCACTGGAAAAGAGCTCCATCAGTTAGAGATGTCCTCAATCAATATGGTCTTATAATCTTAAAAGACCAGAACATTACTAACAGCAAAACAACCTGGCATTGCTTTTCAGATATTCGATGGACTGCAAGATCAGGCAACAAAGATCTGTGAACCCAATGCAAGGGTTAGCCAAGATGCTAAAAAATAATAGGGGATTATATCTCGGCTGCCGAAGGACTGATATTCAGGATGATTAAAATCAAATTTGTCTTGGGTTGCCACATCTTACGAAAGTGCTTTTTGTTCAGTAATTACATATCTAAATGTTTACAGCATTAGAATATAGATGTAGTCTAAGAAATAGAGCCTATAGCTCTCTATTTGAGCTTAGCACTGATACGAAGTATACAATGTTGGTCAAGTAGACATAAAATTATAGCCAAGAAAAGGGTCTATCTTTACATTGATTTGTCCAGGAGCTCGATCAACAAAATTTGGCAAAATTTGGGAGGATTTTTTTGTAAGACAGGATAAAAATTTTTCTATTACAGTGTTCTTGATCGATATTTATAGGTGTGTGACCTTAACCCTTGAGACTTCTTGTATATGTCCTTGTTTTGCTTTACAAGTTGAGTTTCCCATGCAAATCTTCTGCAAAATTGACTATTCTGCAACTTGTTACAATCTATTTTTATTACATTAGGTTGTGAGATATGAAGGGCAAGACAAAAACCCTGAAATGTGTCGAGTACTACTTACACACGAAGTTATGTGCAGGTTAGTACCATTGATTCGTTGATAAAAATAGCAATCACTTTTAGTTTTACAGAAATGTTAGAAGAAGTTAAACAATTGTGATGCGTGGAAATTTGAGGATGAATTCAGGGACTACCTGGCAAAAGGAGTTCAAAATTAAATCTGATATGATTCGAACATGTCTAAATAACGATGAACCAATAATTTAAAATTAACTTTTTTTTAACTTTAATTTAAAATTAACAATTTCAGGCATTGATTTTTCCAGTTCGATAAACACATACTTTTCATTATTCTACAATCCCAAATCCTCTTCATCTATCTTGTAATATTTTGACAATTTCATTGCCCCTCCATCTATGTAGGGACCTGTTGTTTTGACCTTTGAAGAAAAGTAGTCATTCTATTGGAATCCCAGTCCTTTAGGTGTAATTGAGACGGGCTACCCAACGATAAGAATCCCGGGAAAAAAAGGCGTTATTAAGTAAACAATGTGGTTGCAAAATTTTGTGATCACGAAAGAGTTGGTAGAGCATGTAGCACTGATAGCAATAGGTACTTACTCTAATCCAGGTTGATGTACACCTATTTTCACTTGTCTACAATCCCAAATTCTTTTCGTCTATATTGTAACCATTTTATCACCATATAACGTATTCTGTGTCTAATGTTTGTTTACCTTCTTTTATTTGCTTCCTGTTTTTTACCACACTGCGTACAAAGTCAGGTTAATTTCATAACCTTGGTGAGAATAAGTTCAGAACACTTCAGAAGGCATTTGCGAAGACTCTTTAAGTCACGTGGCGAAATGGAGTTGTTACCAGCTAATTACCTAGAACTTCTAGGAAAGTTATGGACATGACTGGACGACTACCATAAGTAAATGTTGAGGTTAAAATTAGGTTTAGACAGTCTCCATTTAAAATCAATGTGACGTCGGTGAAAAATTGTTGCAGTAGCTGAACAAACGGTTTATCAGACCACCGCACTTTTACAATTACGATTTCACATCAGGTCATTATTCGGTTTTGAATTATTATACTTGTGAATACAACAAATTAAACTACTTTAAAAACAGTACGGGGGACGATTTTCTTATACTAATCAAAAACAGGAATGAATTATTATTGATGAGGGGAGGCAGTAATGGTAACAAAACTAATTGAAGTGCTAGTATTTGTAACCAAGAATCTATACAAATATCTTAAATTTACTGGTTTTAAAAAAAAGAAAATCTCCCTTAAGAAACAGAGTACTTCTCAAACATCAGGTATTTCAAAATAAAAAATTAGGAAATGTACTAACAGCAGATGTGGGCGCTAAATGAAAAAAGAGATAAAACAAACTTTCATATCAGACCTACAATTTGCCCCGAAGCCCACTTCTAGACGTTGATATTCTATCGGAAAATCACAATTTACTTATGAACAGGACAGTTAACAAAAAATAAGAACCCTCTTTTCACTCTTTGGCTTTTGCCCTAGTTGCTTAGTTAAAAAGCCAATTTAGGTTTGTTATCTTTTTCTGTGACGTAGATTAGAAATAGGTTAAAAGTAACATTGCAAACTACGTTTAAAAATAACGCTGTTTAATAAAAAAAAGACATTACAATATGTTGTATCACATATCGATATTTCTATCTTCTATTTATTATATTAGTTTTTGCATTTATAATATCTATTTCCCAGCCGCTGTTGTGAAAGAAAATCTTGTGGAAATAGGAATGAAACTCCGTCAGACCCAGTTATTATCGACCGACGTTTTGTCAAAATATTCATGAAGTGCAATCAGAACTGCCTAAAGAATGCCGGAAATCCACGAGATATGAGGAGATTTCAGGTTAGTAAAATTTTATTACTTTTAATCCTTTTACTTATTTAGAGTACTCAATAATCCCAGTTAAGAAACTAGTGAAAATTTCTTACTCTGTCGGTTCTTCCTCCACACAAATTATTATCTTCAAATACTTTAAAAGGAGCACTATTGATTGAATTTAAATGAATACCCAGTCCACTACTGTGTTGTGCTAACCACCTCTTGGATTATATTATTTTGTATTTCTTGACACAAAAAACTCTCGAAAAGCCTTTCATTTATAGTAAAATATCACTTACAGAAATTCAAGAATATTTTAGTAATAAAAGATATTTTGATAGACAGTACTACTGCCTAACAGCAGCAAAACTCTAGAATCAAGTCTACAGGCCAACAGAGTATCAAAGGACAATAAAAAGGAATTTACAACTTGTAAACTTATATAAAACAACTGAGAACACGAGAGATGGAAAATTGGTTGAGGACTAGAATGTTGACCAGAATGTTAGCAAACTTGTCACAAAGCAAGAAGACTACATTGATAAACTAAAGTAAAATATATATATATATATATATACGTACCGTAAATGCGCAAATATGATTATAGTTTAAATATATCTAAATTTTGGGCCTTAAGTATCTTTTTTACTATATTCAATATTAACTTTCGTTACTCTTAATAAAGTTACTCGCTTGGGTCCAGTTTTTTTTCAAATATAAGGCTGTTTTTCGAGGCTATTTGAAGTCGACAAAGAAAAATTTCAAGGTTTTTAATACACCACAAATTGTGATTGCGGTGCAGAACAAGAAAGCGTTGAGTTGTTTTTCCAAGATGATTTTATCAGACAGTTACAGAGCCTTGTGGGCATATCTTCTTCGACATAAATGCTTTCTGCTTGACAGACTACGATCAGGACGTATGCTAGCTTTACGGCAAGGATCGGCCTTACTTAAAACAATCGGTATCTAGCCTGGCGAAAGACGGACTATGGACCACTTTCAGTTGTGTGAAATTATTCTTGTTTAGAGAAGTTTGAAGTCTGCTGTATGCAAACTTGAGCTATTAATTATTTTGCCAATAATTTGACCCACCTTCTATTGCTCATACACATACTTTTTTTAATATAGAATGCATGTGTTGCCAAAAATCAGTACCTTTCAAATATTTATCTTAAAAGGGCAATCAATTAGTTCGAGATAGGAAGGAGAAGGGGATGAGGTTTTAACTAATAGTTAAACAAAACTGGTTTTTCAATAAATCTGAATTTACTTTTACTTANAAGACGGACTATGGACCACTTTCAATCAATCAATCAATCAATCACGGTCGGGTTGTTTACCCGGACCACTTTCAGTTGTGTGAAATTATTCTTGTTTAGAGAAGTTTGAAGTCTGCTGTATGCAAACTTGAGCTATTAATTATTTTGCCAATAATTTGACCCACCTTCTATTGCTCATACACATACTTTTTTTAATATAGAATGCATGTGTTGCCAAAAATCAGTACCTTTCAAATATTTATCTTAAAAGGGCAATCAATTAGTTCGAGATAGGAAGGAGAAGGGGATGAGGTTTTAACTAATAGTTAAACAAAACTGATTTTTCAATAAATCTGAATTTACTTTTACTTAAACAATCTGATCACAAAAAAGGTTATCTAATGTGTTCTAAAATTACTACGGTACTAAGTAATGAGAGCATTACTGTGCATATCTGTAGTGACGGAATTGTGGGTACTTGGATCGGTCCAATAGACCAAATTAAAGAATGACAATTATATTTTGAGGCGATGTCTTATTTTTTTCAGATTGCTGTTTCAATGACTTCTTCAATGTCTGAAATAGTTGCCATCTCCGAAAACATGTTTGTGCATAATAACTCGAAGCACGGAAGACGGTTGCCAAAGAAAGTAGAAAATCTGGATGGTAAGAAGTAATTATTTTTGCTTCGTACTGCAGTATATTCTTAGCTAAATAATAAAGAATTTAACAAATCTGACGAGTTGGAGTTGGGAAATATGTCTGACTTGTTAAATCCTTTAACATTGAACCATTACTGGGTAAAAGACTATTGGAACTGCCAATTGAATTCACACAATCCCACTTGAGTTTTTTGAGCTGGATTATAGATATGTATCTATTGATGTTACGTCATTACTCACTGACATGCCTCTTAAAAGAACGGTCGTTGTTATATTAAAAGAGTATCTTCGACGATAATCTGATTCAAGCACAATTGACGTGTGCTAAAGAAATTCCCCATGGACTGTTAAAAAATGTATTTTCAGTTAATGAAGTTATCTATGAACAAGTTGGTGGCGTCTCAAAGGGCTTATCACTAAGACCTTTATTAGTAAATGTTATCATACCGCAACTTGAAAAAAGAATTTTTAATGATCCTGTTAAAATTGGTATAATTAAAATTTTACATCAGTTACGTCTAGCATTAGTTAAACCTGAAGACTAAATTGAATTCGTTTGAAAAAAGTTTTCAATTCATCATCGATACTTTTCAAAATGATAATGTCTATTTTTTTCAGACACCAGAATCGATCAAACTGAATGTGACATTTTTTACAAACAAACACATACTGGACAGTAAAGTCAGTTTAGTAGTCAAGTTTAACGGAAGTTTAAAATAGCATGAATTAAATCTTCGTACCATTGCACAATAAAAATTTGTGCAAATAAGAAATACCTAACGTCTAAACTTATGCAAATAAAATTGTTTATTTCCTGGAAATGTAAGTTATGCACTTGATTATTCCTTGATTAAAAGCTAACGTTAAAAACGATTAACAGGAAGTCAATAATACAGAAAATAACGTAATCAAGATTTGTGAAACTCCATGTGCTTTTGAAAAAGGAGGATATTTGCTAAGGTCAGTTATAAAGTACACAGAACGATCTGTTCACTTTATAGCTACCTATAAGACTAAGAAAGTAACCATGTTCTGTCCGACAGAAACAGCATTCAATTCGCAGAAAACTGACGTTATCTACCGACTTGGGTGCACAGAATGTCGAAAAAATGTCGGATAGACGGATAATAAGTTAATCACACGCTTGAATGACCATGATACACGAAAATATTAACCGATGATCTCATCTTTGACTGGCTGTCGTTTATTTCACTTAATTGTCCCACTGCCTACAAGGTTTGACGATGAACTAATTGTTTTAACCCAACAGGCACAATCATAACGCGGTCTTCATTAATTTTAAAAAAATCGACAATAGTGAGGTATAGCCACAATTATGTTTTTAGAAGCTTTCCGTATAAAACCTTTGTCTCCAGCAATAGCAGTACGTCTAAAAGTCTCAAAAGAATTGAAATTATTTATGTAATTTCATTTTTTCTGAACTCCTTATTGTTTTTTTTTTCGAAACTTTTGCAACTGCATTCTGTGCATAAATAGCCCAATCATTGTAAACTGTTACTTGAGGATAAAAATATAAAAATAGAATTGTAGAGATATCCTGAACAGAAATAATACTTTATTTCCATGATATTTTGAAATCGTGATTTGTTCATAGTCGGATATTAGGTTTTTTATTTTAAAGGCGATTTTGTTGATAGGAATGTACACAAAGATTATTTATTTAACAAACAGAATCATCGAATTTAGTTGCCTGGTATAACTTAAAATAATCGAGGTATGTATGATCTACCTTAAATAAATAAATTTGCTTACCTTTCAACTTTATAACAAATATGAAAACAAAGATTGACCCAAGCCATTGATTTTATCGCAATAAATTATCACAACAACAAGAAGCATCAATGGACCTTCCAATAACATGTCAGAATACATATTACACAATGATTTTCATTTTTGTCTAATTAACAACAAAAAACAACATGAGCTACAATGAAATAAGCCTCTAAATGGGCCAGTCACCAATTTTGATTGTAAGCTTAGTCTAGTATATACTTTTTCTTGACAGCACCTCCATCAATTAAAGCTCTGGTACCCGCAGAAGGTTGGACTACTGGTGGCACTCAAGTTGTAATTGTTGGAGAAAATTTCTTTGATGGTATTCAAGTTATATTCGGAAATTATCTTGTTTGGAATGTAGAGGTATGTTACTTTATCAAGAAATAATTACTTGTACTTAAAAATTAAATAGTATTCAGTAGAGGTATAACCTCAGCTTGAACTGCCACATTTACTTTGCTGCGTACTACATCTTGTGACTGAAATCGCTAAACAATTGCTAGAATTACTTTTAACTACTTTTCCGACGAACGGACTAAGATTAGTTTTCTTTCGTCTAGTTCTCGTAAGGCTATATCTTGTAGCTAGGGTCTTTTAAAATCAATATCAATTCCGATATATATTTGTAGATATATATTTGTAGATATATATTCGTAGATATATATTTGTAGATATATTTGCAGATATATATATATTTGTAGATATATATTTGTAGCTATTTAATAAATGGCAATTCTTGTTTTATTTGTTGTTTTCAGTAATATAAATTAAGGATTAAGATATATTAAACAATATTATACTATACAAATGTATTATACAAAATTATATAACTTAATAATTAAGTTTATTTTTAGTTAACTTAACTTCATAACTGTGCGGATTCTTGCCATGATTATTTATGTAACATTCTTAACTGTTTCATCTTGGAAAACCATTTAGGTATATTTCCTTTTCTTCAAAGGTTTTTTCATCGACTGCGTTAAGAGTCATTACGCCTCCTCACCAAGCAACTGGCATGGTTGAAGTAGCACTTGCATTCAATTCAAAACAATTCTTCCAAGGACAACCGGGACTTTACATGTACACTGGTATGACTAATTTGTAATACATTTTGCCATACTCTATCTTGCAAAGGTGTTAATATCAATAGCTACTAGCTTTTTTGCTTTTGCATATTTACTTTTACGTCCAATAATTCTCTTTGATAATTTTCGGAGTGATTTTTCTTTGTTGGAATTATAAGAAATATAAGAAATTAAATATGTATAGCGATTTATTTCTTTATATCCAGGAAATAGGAGAGGGGTTCAAGCTGATCTACTATGGTGTTGACAAGAGGAGGAATGGTGTAGGAGTAATTGTAAGTGAGGACATTAAAGCCGATGTGGTGGAGGTGAAAAGAGTAAGTGGAAGAGCTATGAGTGTTAATATTGCCACAGAGGAAGGAATGCTCAACGTGGTAAGCGCATATGCTCCCCAGGTAGGATGCTCAGACTACGAGAAGGAGGCTTTCTGGACAGAATTTGAGGAGACTGTGAGAGGTATAACAGCTACAGAAAGGATCATTATCGGAGCAGATCTCAATAGGCATGTGGGCAGGAACGGAACAGGCTTCAGAAGGCACCACGGGGGGCAAGGATACGGAAGTCGGAACACCGAAGGAAGGAGGATATTGGAATCCGCTGAGTCGCTGGACCTTTTCTTTGCAAACACTGGGTTTGAGAAAAGAGAAGAGCACAGAATTACATATTGCAGTGGAGGGAACAGCAGCCAGATCGACTATCTCGCAGTCAGATGTAGGGACAGAAAGGAGGTTTGCGACTGCAAGGTGATACCTGGAGAGCCTGTAGTAGGCCAGCACCGCCTTGTAGTCATGGACCTGAAGATACGCAGGAAGAGGAAGAAGCAAGTGAGGAGACCAGGCAGGTTGAAGGTTTGGAAGTTGAGGGAAGCAGCAACTGCGGAAGAATTCAAAACTGCGGTGCTTCAGAGGAAAGGTCAGGGAGGAGCGAACAGCGGGGAAGAAGAATGGAGGAAGATGAAGTCCATCCTGGTGCAGGAGGCTACTAGGGTATGTGGAAGGAAGAAATGCACGAAGCCGACAGTTCGGGATACGTGGTGGTGGACAGATTCGGTGCAGGAGGCAATTGAAAAGAAGAAGGAGGCTTATAAAGCAATGAGAAGATCCCAAACGGCGGCCTCTGTAGAGACATACAAAGTGTGCAAAAGGGAAGCCAAGAGGGTTGTGGCGCGAGCGAAAGCAGAGAGCTGCAAGGACTGGTATGCAGAACTGGAGACAGTAGAAGGGCAGAAGAAGGTGTTCCGAATTGCAAAAGCACGCGAAAGAGCAAAGGGCGACACAGGGGATGTTACCCTGATTAAGGACAAGGATGGAAACATGCTCTCGGAAGATTCCGCGATCAAAGGGAGGTGGCAGGAATACTTCCAGGAGTTACTGAACACGGAAAATGACAGGGAAGAATTGGAAGAAGTGGCTGTAGTGGAAGGTCCAGAACCCCAGATCACAGCAGAGGAAGTAAGAAGGGCATTGAGTAGGATGAAGGAGGGAAAAGCTGTGGGCCCAAGCGAAGTGTCAGCTGAGATGTTCAAGGCATTGGGCGAGGAAGGGATACAGTGGCTTACAGAGCTCTTCAACATGCTTCTCACAGAAGATGCCATACCTGAGGACTGGTGTCAAAGTTGGCTGATCCCGATATACAAGCAGAAAGGGGACATCCTGGAATGCAACAACTACAGAGGAATAAAGCTGCTTGAACACGCAATGAAAGTATATGAGAGAGTTATTGATAATAGGCTGAGAAGTAAGGTAGTTATTGATGAAATGCAGTTCGGGTTCATGCCAGGGAAAGGAACGACAGATGCCATATACATCATGAGGCAGAAGCTGGAGAAGGCACTTGAAGGGAACGAGGCCACCTACCTCTGCTTTGTCGACCTGGAGAAGGCCTACGATAGAGTACCGAGAGAGGTGATTAGCTGGTGTTTGCGAAAGAGAGGCGTGACAGAGAAGATGGTTCGCGTGGTCAAAAGCCTGTACCACAACTGTACAACATCCGTACAGTACGCGGGCGAAAACACGCAGCCTTTCCAGATAGGCGTAGGGCTCCACCAAGGATCAGCCCTGAGTCCTTTCCTGTTTGCCCTGGTCATGGATACTGTGAGTACGACGGCAAGATGCGGCATTCCGGAGGAGCTTTTGTATGCGGATGATCTGGTGGTAACAGCCAAGAGCAAGGAAGAGCTGGAGCGAAGGGTACAGTTGTGGCAGAGAGAGCTGGAGAGCAAGGGACTGCGAGTTAACAGTAAGAAGACAGAGGTCATGGTGTCCAGAAAGGAAAGAGAAGATGTGAGCATCAGAGATACCAAAAACG
The DNA here is from genome assembly GCA_003991215.1 of Morbakka virulenta. Classification (NCBI taxonomy): domain Eukaryota; kingdom Metazoa; phylum Cnidaria; class Cubozoa; order Carybdeida; family Carukiidae; genus Morbakka; species Morbakka virulenta. The sequence goes on along the minus strand of RDPX01000045.1, from coordinate 3,871,108 downwards.
AGGAAATAAGCCAAGTGAGCCAATTTTGTTATCTAGGCTCAGTGCTGTCAGAACAGGGTGGGTGCCGGGAGGATGTAAGCGGAAGGATTAATAAAGCATGGAAGAAGTGGAGGGAAGTCAGTGGGGTTGTCTGTGACAAACAGATGCCCCTGAAGTTGAAAATCAAGATCTATACAGCAGTCATACGACCTGTGTTGCTGTATGGTTTGGAGACGGCTGCACTGAGAAAGGCGGAAGAAAAGGCCCTGGAGGTAGCAGAGATGAAAATGTTGAGGTGGATAGCTGGTATCTCGCTCCTTGAGCACCGGACAAACGCAGACATCCGAAGGTTTGTCGGAGTGGCAAACATCTCCAACAAGGCAAGGGAAGCAAGGTTGAGGTGGTATGGACATGTGATGAGGAGGGATCAGGAGAGTGCCATTAAACAAGTGTGGCAAGCACCAGTTCAAGGAAGAAGGAGCAGAGGCAGGCAGAGGCTCAGATTGGGAGATGTGATCAAGGAAGACATGAGGAAAGTAGGAGCGAAGCCAGAGGACTGCATAGACCGCCAAAAGTGGCGGAGACAGTGTCGAGCGGCCGACCCGTCCTAGTGATGGAACAAGACCGCAAGGAAAAGAAGATCCAGGAAACACAATAATTTTTAGCATGGCCAATTACGGCTCAGAATGTTGGGTATTGAAAAATATAGACAAGAAGAAAATTAAAGCATTGGAATTATGGTGCTATCGTCGTCTAATGCCCATCAGTTGGACTGAAAATAAAACTAATGAATGGATACTAATAAAAAAGATGGATGTAAACGAGAGGCTATTAACAACTGTAAATCGTAGAAAAATGGCTTTTATTTGACACATAATAAGGGGAAAGTACATGACCAGTGAGTTATAACTTGGAATTGTTTATGGCACGAGAGGGAGAAGAAGACTGAAAGTTAGATATAGCGACAACATTTAAGGGATTTCTGGTGGAAGAAGAATGGTTCAGTTGTACAGAATGGCGCAGGATAGAAGGAAATGGAGAGCCACGGCGGTTTATCTTGAGCCTCCCATTACATGATGATGATGATGATGATCCAGGAAACGTACGACAATCTTTTTTTTGTGAAGCAATTCACAACATGCAATAATATGTTTCGCTTAAAAAGTTCTGCGTCAAAAATTTTTGCTCGCCTGTTTTTAGGGAAGGCATAAATTTATTTATTTACTCAATGATATTTCAACAGGTACATCTTACTAGTTAAACATAAACTGTTTTTAAAAAAAGACCTACATAAGCATAAAAATAATAAGAAATAATTAACTACAGAAAAAGAGTAAAGCTTCTAAGATTTTGTGTAAATATTTACAAAAACCACCCAAAATCGAGAAGAAATAATTACTTTTTATTTTCCTAAACGTCTTTGGTTAGGTGCTTAAGAAAAGGTCTAGCTCCATACAGAATGAGCCATAGATCTGTTTTGCTCTTAACTCCAATTGATCTTATTGTACACCTTGACACCACTGTAACAGAAAAGCTATCATTATGCGTCATAGTAACCTTTCTTTACGAAGCAAAGTTTCATGATACGTTAGGCATTTATGGAGATAAACAATGAAAGGAACTTTTCCACAAAGTTGCGTAATTTCAGTGAACAAAACTCCAATGTGGTCAGACATGTAGGAAACACAACCCTCAATGATAGTGGGAAACAAAAAAGTAAGAGACATTTACTGCAAAAGCAGATAAAAATAAACCATTCATAGTTTTTCAGAGTGTTTGCTTTGGACTAACTCCTCTGATCGAGAGATATGAACATCTTTCTTTAGTAACTTCATCCTCAAACAGTTAAATAAATACAAAAGTTTGATGTATTGAAAAAGTTATTGGGTACTTTTCCGTTCGTAATAGAGTTTAGTTTCTTGTAAAGCTGATGTGCCAGAACAAGTTACAAAGTTATTAAGGGAAATGAAAATACAAGGTGCCCTTATCCCAGATGTTTGTACCATATATATTTAGGCATTTTATCAATGAACTTTATGAGGAATTGCTTGCTTTTTGCGTTCTTTATCATACTGAAGCAGGAATTATGAAATTTGGATAATCTAGTTTGAACTTTACTTAAGTTTTAAAAGGACGAGCTTAAGGTTAACTCGAGGTCATAAAAACCCTGTCTGCAGAATGGAAACGATGGTAACGAAGACAACATAATTCATTGTTTTAAAAATGAGCAAACCTGTTCTGCAGGTGCAGTCATTTTACAAGGTCAAGGAATTTATTTTGATATCAGTAAGCTTATTAAAATTACAGATTCTGGTGTGGATGAAGTAGTTCAAAAAACAAATATAGGTCATTGATCCTGGGTACAACGAGATTAAGTTTAGTGATACTAAATAAACATTTTTATTTAAACTTTAGATTTAAAGGACTTTATTTGCTTAGTTATACCTGTTTACTTCGAAAAAATAATGAAAACTCTTCTCCATTAAACTTCCCCATGAAAATCTTGAAAACAAAATAGAAATGCATGTTATCAAAAAAATAACAGCAGCTTTGACTTAAGTATTAGAAAAGAATGAAAAAGTGTCAAAACTGGAAAGAAAAATAATGAGAATTTTCACCCTTAAAAAAACTTAAAATGCAGTTTTACTTGGTTTGACTTATGTAATGTAGATTGTTTTTATTTAAATACTAATGTCATATTTACAAAAATATTCTTTTTATACCAGCTCTAAAATATGGCTGCTGAATTCATCGATATTATATCATTTACTAGTTTTAAAAATTTCAAAAGTTGATTAATTATACGCTCTTTGTTACTATTGTATTCCCGTAGCTCTTACGGACCCGTCAATAGACTACGGATTCCAGAGGTTAATGAAACTCGTTCCCAGACACCCTGGTGACCCTGAAAGGATACCTAAGGTATTTAGTTTGAATTAACGTTTGCAATCTTCTTTGTATGGAAGATGTATTTTTATCCTGTACAGATATGTGTGTCTGTACTACCTCAAACCTGTATCTACCTCAAAAGAATAAACTACACCACAACAACAGCGTCTATAGAACAATACTGGAGATTATTTATGAAAAAGGGAGTTTTTAGCTTAACTGTAATAGTATTAATTTTAGCTAGACATCTTACTGGTATTATAGTCATGTGGCAAGGAGTTTGTTAAAATGAAGTGTTTGGTGTGATTTCGGTTTGTTGTGAGCTAATCTCACTGTTGTGATGAAGGCAGTAAACTGTTCCTGTCAAACCTGAAGTTAAAAAGTAAGAAGACCTGTGAATAAGAACACCTGTTAACAAGATTACAAAGGGCTAAGTGTTATTACGTCCAGAAAATCTATTAATCTGTTTGCATTAAAAGTTCAACTTGTAAGAATCAGCTATTTGAATGTCAGCTAAAATTATTCTCTGCCCTTGCAGTGATCTAGAAGATCTGTGTGAATTAAGTCAAAGATGAATTAGTAAGAGAAAAGTGGATGGAGATATTGAAGTAGAACAATTAGTTGTCTTTTAAGAATATAGTGTCCACAGCTCACTTAGTAGAGTAGCTGGCTATGGAAGACTATGGGACTGGTACGAGTTCAGTTTAATGCAGCTAACATTTGCCACAAAGTTTTTCGTTACGAAAATCTCTTTTAAAGCGTACTTACCAGACCACACATTTTATCATCATCATTTCATAGAAAATCTTATATTAGTACAAGCAATCACATGAAAACAAAATTTATCACTTTATACCTGTAATTTTATACGCTATTTATTAGGGTTAGAAACTTGGACCATGGACGGGTGGCAGCATCAATGATAGGAAGTTCCCAGAAAATTCTACATAGTGTCACCCAAAATCAAATTAAGCCCATCAAGATCAGTTACTCTTTTAGTAGCACCTATGTTGATTCGTTTTATTTCGGCTACTGTTTAGTACCCAAAAGTACTAATTTTTTTTGTTGCGTTCTGTTTTTTTCTAGGAAATCATACTAAAACGATCAGCAGAGCTTATAGAAACGTATTACTCACTACATGGATCGACTCCCCAATATCTACCATCTCCAGCAGTAATCAACAGCCCCCGATCACCCAGCAATATTGTAGGAAGCAATCCGTATACCGGACAATATTTTTTCCCTCCGAATAAGTCGGTTAGAGACAGTGTATTTTTAGGTAGTGACCAGTACAATTCCAATAGTCCAAATTCTCCCTACTTGAGAATTGATATAAATAACAATGAAGACGACAGGGAGGAAAAGCCCAGAAGGAAATCGGCAAGATCAAGCATATTCTGCCAAATGCAAGGTACTAATAATATTTCAGCAAGTGAAAGTGAATACGAGGCTAGTATACAGAAGTCAATAGGAAGTTTACAGATCTCCAACATGTATGGAAATGGGGTCTCTTCACCATCATTTTATCCTCCTCAAGGTAATAAATACTTTTTACAACATATTACCATTAAAAAGGTAATTATTTTGACTAGTGTAAAAATACATTATCAATTGGTTGTTGCATTGAACGACTCAAAAATACTACCTCCCTTACCATGACCACGTGAACAGAATGGTGGGAAAATTACTTGCATGATTTAAACCAATATTTATATTTATTTAATGGTAAAAAACGCTTTATAGACTCCAGTTGTTCACATCTTAAAGAGGGGGTTGAAGGGGTTATTTTCCGAAATCTGCTAGGAAACTCACTTGAAAATTTGTGTAAAAACACTTTGGCTAAGTACCAAGAGAGCATACAGGACTTAATTTTGATTGAGGCCTCTGATATATATATATATATATATATATATATATATATATATATATAAATCGAGTATAGTATACAAAATAAGTAGACAAATTTAGCAGTTACTACTAGTTTCATGTTTTCTTNGGATATGGTAAAAAAAGAGATGAAAAATGTAGGATGGTAGTTTTTGTTGATGAACAAGAAAAAAATAGATAGGTCTGATGATGAATACTACAGTCATTGATCATCAGTGGATGATCATGTCAACCATATATATATATATATGGGTGTTTCTTTTACTTAGATGGATTCAGCGCTATTCACTTGTTTTCCTATTTCATACAACTTTTTTATTATTAGGTTTGGCTATAAACAGTTTTCTGATCATGCCACTTAATTGGTACTGGTATCATCTAGATGTTATCGATCTCAAACAACAATTATCCTATGTGATCATAGTTTCAAAAAGCCATGTATATTTCAAGAAAGAGAAACATCTATTTATTATGTTTAAATCTTAGTAACTTTTTTATAGTTTATTTTAAGCAGTAATTTCCGTTCTACTCTTGCACAATGCATTGCCCTTAATGTTCGTTAAATCTTCATCAAATTTAGGGCAGTATACTTTAGAGCCTGGGGTTCTTATTTACTTTTAAAATCTTAAAACTTTTAAAAACATAAAGTAATTTCTCAGACGTCAAAGACCTTATTAAAACAGAATAGTATATAAATAAAAGTATTATTTATTGAAAATAACCTACGTTCCTTAAGACTGTTCTTATTAGGTAATATAATGACAAGTCGATAAATCGATTAAATACACGAAGAATGAGTTGACTTAAAACTGGGTTGGAGATATTACTGCTAATTTCTAATTTATGAAAACAGCTGTCAATGTAATCTCAATCTTGGATCTTCAATAAACGTACCGGGTTTTATTTTAAAACCCAGTCACTTTTTTCTGATTTAACTTCATTTTTACCAGCAACTGGGCTTGGTCAGTTCCCTACAAAGGAACTTAATCGTGACAGTGAGAAATTTCAAGCTTCTGGGCACCAACCAATGACTTACCTCTTGATAATAGTACAATTGCGTTTAGCTATGGCCACTTGTTTAAAATCCTGTCATTTAAGCAGGTGTTGTTAGTTAAGAGCATTTTGAAAACAAAAAATACACACACACGAAATAGCAAGAAAAACGCACTTGCTTCTTAAAATGCTTTAAGGATGAAAACTGTGAATTTTGTACAGCAAACATTTTTTCTCTATGGGGCTCGCAGTTGGCTTTGACCAAATATTGAGTTAAGTTTTGCATCTTCACGTCAAATTAGTTTTCTTTTCTAAGTCTTCCATATTTTTCTGCAGGTTGCTCAAGAATTAGTTTTTCTTTCATGAAATATACTTTTGGCAACCAAATGTTAAATTTTTAAACTTTATGTTCATTCGGTTCTTATAACAACCAACCTTTTAAATTTCTTTTTCTTGACAAAATTATTCGTGATGATTAAAAGTTGTTTTTAATCACTACTTTGTATGCAACAACTACAGCTGTCTTCCTTTCTGTGTATGACATCCTTCCATCTTCCAACAAGACAAAAAGACTACATTGCGACAAATATTTTGTATTGTTTCATATCCATACCATCACAAGCTATCAAAATTTTATTGATTGTTTTCTTACTATCATTTAACTTCTAGGGATGCAATCGTCGTTCAATCTTCCTCCTACACCAAACAGTGCACCCCCTCACTTGAGTGGCAATGCTGGAGGGGTGTTTCAGTACAACACACAAGTACCAGCATCATTTAGACATAAGGAGGAAAATTTCGTTACAAGTAGTCAAGGGGTACTTCCACCATCTCCTGTTGTAACAGGTAAAATGATAACGTTTTTTTCGTAGCGTCTTCTCTCAGTTAATTTTAACTGTCTTACCGATTCGTTTACTTCTAACCTCTGGTAAGTCTCTTATGAAGACGACTGCCTCGCCATTTACGTATAACCAATCCTTCAACTGTTTTTAAAACATAAATATTTCTGTTTTATACTACCTGTTGTAGTTGTATTAAACAACCTCTCTTTTGCCCAAACCATTTGCTTTGTCTCTCGTAGTGTGTCAATTACATTTAGTCGGCACTGTTTATATACTCATATATACTGCTACTTATTTTTCGTGACGTGCTTCTCCTCCGAAACATTGGATTTAAGTAGCCAAACCATCCTGTACTTGCCTTTTCGATGTTGATACAACGAAAAAGCATCTAATATCATCCATTACTGCAACATTAATAACATCAATATATAAAATTATTTTCGATAGTACTGCTTTTGATGTAAGTTAATCATTTTACTATCATTACTTTCTGCTATAGCAGTGTTTGTCCAACTGAGACGAGTTCTCTTCATTATCTTTGAAATTAGACTAAGTTAAGGTGATCAGTATTCAATTGCTTCAAGAACTCAATTTGTTTTCTGTTAACATCGGTTAACTTGCTGCTGCTTCTTTCGCCATATCCTGGAAGCTGCGCACAGATCTAACATCTTGCCAAAGGATGAACAGAGACTTGTTCCGAATAGTTGTGTTTTATAATTTCTGGCATGGATTTAACCCCCACATAAAATCATACATGATTTGATCCTTTGACTATGTCCGTAACAGACGATCTAATCAAGACACAATAGTCATATTTATATATATAATATATATATACTTTTTTGTATTTCTATGGGAAACTAAAGGAATCCATATTCAATGTTAGTGCCGGTACAGCCAATACTTTCTAGTTAATTTCTGTAAAGTGACTGCCAGTAATTTCTTGCTTCCAGCATATGAAAAATAATTCAAGTATTTTAGGCCTGAAAAATAGCTGTTACACAACATTTTTGTTTTCAGTTGTTTACTATAGACACGAATACTTCAAATTGCAGAAATATCTATTGAGCTATCTGGGATATGATCACTACATCCTTTAAATGTATAATAAAATATCCAATTTACTTTAATTGAGCATTTTTACTTTGTATTAACTCTCTACTTAGCTGCTTCCTACTTATGATAGACATATTTTCAATACACTCTGTTTTTAACTCGCCCAACAGCTTTTTTTACTCTATACAACTTTATTATACTGGTCCTGCTATCTGAGGTACTTTTGATAATATGGACAAGGAGTCTTACTTTTTACCTTCTACTCTTTTGATATAAAATGATATGTTTTTTTTCTTTTTAACAACAGATGTTGTCACGCCAGGATATGTTGCTGGTCCCTACGCTCTTCAGTGAAAGATACACATCAATAATGGACATAGTCCTGTCTCTTGTTCGTGGAGAAGATGACAAATAAAAACAGTTGGTTGACATAGGGAGCATCACTTTATCAAATTGAAACCAGTCATAGCTTGGAAATGTCTCTTATTAACTCAGTTGATATACGTTTAAGTACCAGCTCTTCACAGTGATAAACCAAAGGGAAAATTAAAGTTAAAGGAATAATACGTGGCTTTTGAAGATTTTGGTTTTGAGTTCATATCTTGCATAAGTTATAGAGAACTCTGTAAATGTAAATAATGTATATAGAAGTGAAAATATATATTTCACAATCGTGTTGAGTTTTTTCCACTTTATCAGATAAGACCTAAAGAGTACGTATTATAAGGCTTGCTTTCGTTAAATATTTGATTAATGTTGCTTAATTTACAATAAAGTCTTTTATCGTTGGGAAAGAATTGGTCTGCAAGTTAGGATTTCACTGTGACCTTGGGAAAATACATTTGCTACTATCATTATCACATATATCTTAAAGATGTCATAAAACTAACCCAATACGTTTGCCTCCCTTATGGATTAGAGTTAGGCACTGGGACGAGTAACATTTCAAATCTTTTCATCAAACCATTTCCCATGTAATCTGGGTACAGGATTTCTCAGGGAAACTCTCACCAACTTTGAAAATCTTGCATCAATGCGCATGCATATCATCATTAACAAAGTGCTTTAATGGTTACTTAACACAAATAAACATATGCTTATTATCAAGAATAATAAGAAGAAAGAGATATGATCCAATAAAATTCTTTAAAAAAATTGGAGTCCAGATATTTCCTGAGACGCAGACAGATAATGAAAACAGTTTGATTAATCTTTGGAATTGCAACTAATACAATGTTTCAACACAAGGTTTTATAAGAATAGTTTTTTAACGATTCGATAAAAGCATCTAACAGAAATAGATGGTTTATGTTTTACAAATTTTAATGTTACCCTCTGTTTGTATACCCTCTATTTGTATATTTTTTTGTACGTGGCAACATTTTAACATACTAATATGGTAAATGAAAATTGCACTTTGCTGTGCTCTTCTTAGGCAGGCAATGGAACTCTACTTATATTTAATTGGAAGTTTTAATCTGAATTTTTTTTCACATGCCCATGTTGCCTTTAATAGCAGTATAATTTAAGGTGCGTGGCTGGAGTAAAACAGGTTTTTTTCTTCTATATTTAAACCTTAAATCTTTGTTTACTGACAGATGCCCATATTTGTCTTGGTTTATTTGTTTTAATATTTCACTCTACTTGAAAAATACAGAGAAAAGATGCTGCATTAGTTAACTTTCTCTAGGATATTTCAAACCTATTAAGATTACTAAGACATAACTTATACTGAAATTAATTGCACTTCCTGTATTGAATATGGTACTATAATTATCATTCATCCCTGTTGCTATTAGATGTGTGCGTATGGGTGGAGGGGGAGATCGTTCACCGCTTGCGCATTAGTAATTACTGTTTAAAAGACTAAACTGCTCTATATATGAATTAATACAAATATCGTTGGCACATATATTATAAGAATGAAAGGAAAGTATATTACTGTAAGGGGAAGTGTTAACAAGACAAATTCAATTTGGTTTTTTCTTCCCAGCTAGGCTTCAATGGTTTAATAACGTTGAATTGGTAAACTAAACATTTACACTTTTCACCTTCACATAAAATAATATTTGTCTGCTCTAAAAAAATAGTATTTTTATCATTGAAGTTTTTGTAAGCTAGATAATCTTAGAGCTAAAAGATTCTCATAAAAACGTACTGGTAAATATGTCAGAGGAAATATTTGTTTTGTTTACCTCGCAAGTTACGGTTATTTATTTTAAAAGTAAATATTGCATATGTGAAGATATATTTTTTGTTATTTTTCAATAATGTGATAGAAGATTGTTTTTCTGCAGAACCTTGGATCTAGTGTTTTTGGTAGTTTCTCTTCTTCTGTTCAAAATTGGTCTAGCGACGTCTTGCCTTTTCTTATTATTCTTCATTTAGCGGCAATGTAGAAGTTAAGAGACTGTAAATCAAGACAGTCTGGTTGTACCACTCGGAGCAGCTTATGAGGTTAACAAGACATACCCAAGTGAAAGAGACTTTTACTATTGACAATATTAAAATCTGGGGGGAACAGAACACAAAATAAATAAAAAATGCGATTGGGTGTTAAAAAGTAAGTAGCAAAATCAGAATGATATTATTAAAGCATGTGCAGTATTAAAGAAACTGAAGAATATTTTTAACATGTAAAGTATACGGCATAAACATCCCTAACCCAAGCCATTCTTCTGTTATATTAATACTTGGTATGTATTTACTTTATGGGTACTTTCTAGTAAACCCCCAAAATTGGTGTGTTAAAGAAAGTGACCAAAAAAGTAACAGGCTAAGTAACGCACGGTCATGTCCAAAATGTTTGAACGTACATTTAAAAGCTAAAACAAAAGCCACAATTCCTTTCACGTTTACATACAGGAGCTAGTTTGTTTGTGTGATTGGTTTTTTTTGTGCGTTTGCTTTTTGTTTGTGTAATAAACTAAGCTTGGTATTTGTTTAACTGTCAACAATAAGAATATAAAGAAAAAACTAGAGAAAGTCAAAACTCGACAAACTTCGTAAAAACATTTTAACAACGTGTCTCATATGGGAAAAATCTGGCCACAGAGAACAAATTTCCCTCAAATGGTTCCAGTGGGACGTCAGTATCATCAGTGAATTGTTGTTGGAACTATTCTTTTATTATTTTGCTTTGTTAGTATCTGAGCCCATGAAGTTNCAGGAGCTAGTTTGTTTGTGTGATTGGTTTTTTTTGTGCGTTTGCTTTTTGTTTGTGTAATAAACTAAGCTTGGTATTTGTTTAACTGTCAACAATAAGAATATAAAGAAAAAACTAGAGAAAGTCAAAACTCGACAAACTTCGTAAAAACATTTTAACAACGTGTCTCATATGGGGAAAAATCTGGCCACAGAGAACAAATTTCCCTCAAATGGTTCCAGTGGGACGTCAGTATCATCAGTGAATTGTTGTTGGAACCATTCTTTTATTATTTTGCTTTGTTAGTATCTGAGCCCATGAAGTTGCCTTCTTCATTCTGGACGGTGATGGCTGGTGTCGGTTTCATGGTACGAAGTTTCTTTGCGGCTTTGAACATTCTACGGCTGTCATCAGTAGATGCAATTTCATCTCCCAGGCTGTCTTCTTCTTCTATAGCAATGTTTTTGAGTCGTTTGTTGATTTGGCGCAAGATCTTGTTGCGTTTCTTGTTTACCTTTTTGGTAAATTTTTGTTAATTAATTAATTAATTGCTAGTGAACGTCATCCTAAACTAATGATTATTAAGACCTTGAGCAAATGTGAGAACTTATGTCATCTGAAGGAATTAGCTAAGAACAGATTAAAATGGCAAAGTTTTGTTCATTTAGTTTAGAAATCTGGGTGAAATCTAAGAGTTGCTTTTCCATCAAATGGTAAACGCGTTCTCCAACAAATGTGTGAAAGGATGAGTTTGCCAATTGATAAACATACCCTGCTCCATGCTGCAAACCATTTATCTATCCATTCATATATATATTTTTATATATATATATGTGTGTGTGTGTGTGTGGTTGACATAGTCATCGACTGATGATCCATGACTGTAGTATTCATCATCAGACCTATCTACTTTTTTCTTGTTCATCAACAAAAACTACCATCCTACATTTTTCATCTCTTTTTTTACCATATCCCTATTCATTTCTATCCTTCATCCATCATCTCTCTTCATTCTATTTGCAAAGAATTCATTTTTATGCTTCTCGTTGTGTTGTCTTTCGTGTTGTGATGTGGATTATCAATGTATGTATTGTCCCATTATTGTCATAAAATCAGCCAGCTCCATCTTTGGCTTAAGTGTGTTTCACTCATACTGTATATATTTATATATACAATATATATATATATATATATATATTTGTGTAATTGCGTGTATTCGTATCAAAAAGTGCTCAATGCATATAGCAGAGCAATATACATTAGGTAAAACACGAAAAATAAGAACTGTGATTGCAACCAACAGTTTCACGATATTTCGATCATCAGGTAATAATGCTACAAATACTGTACAAGCTTTTATAAACAAATAAAGTAGGCTGATTTTAGAATAGATATAATTTATGTTGAGAGTATCTGTTTCCATGGCCTTTCGGTTAATTCTATGTAAACACAGTTACTCTCAACATAAATTATCATTCACCCACAGTAAATACAAACACAGCACAACACTATCCAGTTTCGTATGGAAAGCACCGAAAAAACCTAATGTCTAATCGCATGGGACCCATTTACCCTATTTGAAAGTAAATCATTCTTTAGTAATTTTAAACCGTTTCTACATGGGACTTCCTTTCTTTCTTCCTTTCTCAGAATATTAACGCATTGTAATGCGTTACCACCTGTAATTTTTATTATTTTTGATGAGCCGCCTACTTTATTTGTTTATAAAGGCTTGTACAGTATTTGTAGCATTATTGCCTGATGATCAAAATATCGTGAAACTATTAGTTGCAATCACAGTTTTCGTGTTTTACCTCATCTATATATAAATATTATTTATAGGTTATATTTAGACACATACTAAGACGCTAGAAGAAGAATTACAGTAAAGTAATTTGGGGTCTCTAAATAGCTTCCTTGTATGGAAATGTGAACTGAAATGCTCCGTAGGAGAAACCATAACTGTTTACCTACTGTTTATTATTAACATTGGGTAAATAGTTTATTTCAGTTGCTAGGATCAACTGCCATTTCATAATAACAATTGTTGGTTTGTACAATAACCGTCTTTGGACGATTAAATGAGTTTATTATATTAAGTCATTTGCTATGGCGATACAGGAAATTGTTTCTGTCTACGTTGTTTTTATAGAAAACTTGTGGTCATTTGTCCTAACTTAAGAGAACCAAAAAGAGAATAATCTCTGTGGGAGTTCTTAAGGAAAAACATCGTATTTGTGTTCCTAAATTACAATCCAATATTAAGTTTAAGGCTTTAGATAATATTCTTTGAAAAGCATGTTGACATTTCCCCCCCATGTATTCGATAATGTTGATATTTTAGGAAGACGTTGAAACATTTTTCTGTATAACCAAGTACTTGATTTCTTCATTATGTTGTTATTGATTAGTGATCGATTTTGTAGCATAGATAGCCCAATCATTTGTATCGAATTTTAATTCAGATGAGCTATTCTAAAGCTTTTTTCTTGATCCTTTGGTATGCTAGTTTCAATACAAGCTTTTCAACATCAGCTACAAACTATGTAACTAGAAATTCGTTTGGAAGCTTTCCTTTACATATATTGAAAAATGTGTTCAATTTGCTGCCATGTCTTTAGCTGTTCTATGCAGCTTAGAACAGCCTTGATTTGTACCCATGAAAGCTGTCAATTATCATATGTAATATTGACACCTTACATGTAGTTATAGTACAGTTGGTTAAGGAATGTAAGAGTGAACTTTGATGCAGCATGAAGCTTACATGAATCAAACAATTTAGCCAAAACGGTACTTTCTAAACCAATGTGCTCATCAAACAGTATTTCCAGGTCCTTAGTGAACGAAAGTCGTTTTCATTCCCTTTCCCAGACAAGATATGGAACTGATTAATAAAGCTATAATAAATGTATACTCTGTTAAAGGTGAAGGCCACCCTATAATATATGCATGCATACACAATAACTGCTATGGGCTTGCTCGCGTCTGTGTCTATGGGTTCACGTGCATGTCTTATCTGTGTTTGTATTTGAACCTGTCAGTTTGTATATGTGACAATTGTGTGTTCCTAAATTTAAGTTACCTATTAGCTGAAGGATCAGCAAAGAATAATGGTTCATAGAATTTTTTGGCAGCAAGTAGAATTTGTTATCACTGTACCAGACTTCAATTCGTTTAAGACGGACGTTTAATTCTGCTACTTGTCATGTGATGTTGGCAAGGATGCATTAAGGGATACATAGACACTTATCATAAAAGCCATTTTTTGTGTCCAAATTTAAGTCGAATCGAAGTCTCACATTAAGGAAAGAGGTTCAAAGAGAGACTATCCCCCCTTCCCCCAACTAAAGATATGCACCGCTGAGTTTTGATAGCATTTTTCTATTACACTTTACTTATGCCTTTGATGTTTAAATGAGAAGCAGTAAAATTATAAAGGGCTTAAAAGGTACAGAATAGGTTTCTATTTTATCTTGTTAAGTTTTTTTATAAAAATGCATCGGCAAGGATTAGGAGTCATCAACACTTAATTTTTTTATTATCTGTCAGCTGTTATCAGGAAAAATTGTAAATTGAGATAATCAACATTCTTAACAGGTAAGCAAGGAGAGCAAGAAATTAAAAAGCGGTGAGATGAACACCAGTGAAAAGAAACAACATCCATTTTGGAAATAAAACTGTGATCCAACACCAAATTACTGTTTTTATTAAATCAGAGCCTGAAGATGGGAGAAGTATCTCTCGAAACGTGGCTTGGAAAAAGCTTACGACTCATGACATGATAAAGCTCTTACATCTACACCAAATTACTGTTTACTTTGAAAAAATGTCTATTACTAAACAGAGATGTACAGCTACATAGAGACTAACCTATTCATATTTTATAAAAAGTAAAAAATATATAAAAATATGCACCAATTTTACGGAAGACTTACAGTTAAATCCCAGCAAAGTGATAGGTTACTTGTGTGCTGATAACTGCCTACTCTCACAGGAGGGAAATTTTAGTCCTTCGAAATTCTCTCCGTTGTATTTATTTGATACATACACATAAATCTGAGTACGTCTGTAGTGCAGAAACCAGAATCAATTCTGTCAGGGACGTCGTCCATATTTTAGAGAATAACGTTATGACTGAGGATGTAGTAAATGAATAGAGAGTTAATGTCGGGTAGAAATATTGTCATCAAGCGACAGAGCGACATAGCGACAGAGCGATAATAAACGGACAATCCGTAGACAACAGTCACAATTTGAAATCTTAAACGAAATAAATTTTTCCATCCCAGAGTATAAGAACCAATGGGAAACATAATTGGTTTTATCGGAGAGGCAAAGGAGTATGTGTATGTGTAAAACTGGATAGGCAGGATGAAGAAAGTACAAAGTTGGCTTCATTTTAAGCAGAAGGAAAGCTGAAAGTTTGGGAGGATATTGCTAGTGTAAATTTGATACAGGTGTATAAGAAATCTGGAAACGCTCATAAAACAGCCGAGAAACTTTCAGCAGCAACTTGGACAGAAATTAAGGACACTGTAAAAAGTAAAGCTGTCATTGCAGTGAGATGTTTGGATCTAAAAGAAGGTGAAAAGCTGTGTGGAGGCATAGATTGTCTTCGTTGTCTTTAAAAAAAGAGTAAATAAAGTGAAAGGTAGATTAAATATTGTGTTATTTATAATCTCTTCATTACAAATAGATAGTTTCAGTGAATCGTAAGGAAAAATATACATAGATTATTTCTGGAATAATACACGGAACCAAAAAGACTATAGATCTATCAACGAAGATTCATCAGTGCAGAGAAACTGAAATAGCCTATCTAAACGGGGCCGTGGAACTGTCTACAGATCAATGGCCTGTAAACTACAATTAAGTTGTAAACTACAAAAGATATAAAAGTTAAATAGTGTACTACACTAGTTTGTTGTAATTCTTGAAGTTAGGTACGAATATTGGTCCAAAGTACAACCTAGGTGTGATCTTTAAATGGAAGAAAGTAAGGAAGCTGGTGATAACTATAGGCTTAACAGCTTATACACATAACATATGTGCATCTTTTTGCACAATGACATGCTCAGCTTATCATCAGACAGTCATTTTATGTGTAGCTTCCTTTGCAGAAATTTGCTATGTTCTAATCAACTTCAGAAAAAAAATATTATAGATTACACAAAACTAATCATGGATGAAGGGCCTTTTTAGTGACTTTCTCCTGTGCTGAGTAGCCAGAGCGTCTCTTTTCAAACGCCAACAGTAGTCCGCAAGAAAGTTTACATCCCACCGGCCTTGGTAGTGTTCTTCTGTGACACGAATGTCCTGGTGGAAACGCTCCCCTGTTCCTCACCTAAGTCTTCACAGTTTTGAGGGAAACAGTTTAAGTAGGACTGTAGAAAATGCATTTTGACTAAAATGTGAGACCCTTATCTTTGAACGTTCTTCAGGGGTTCGTCAACTTCCTTCTAGTATTCTGCACTCCGGTTGTTTCCAAAAAAGGTTGTAATTACTGACTTAAGTGACAGCCTTCACTAGTTCCCGCATCTGAGGACCAAAGATGCCAGCCTTAAGCTTTTCAAAGATTATCCGAGGAAACGTCTGCTAAAAGAAAGTAAAGCCTCTGCCTTTTCAGTCCATTGCCCTTACAAAGTTCTTCATTAGTCCCAGTTTGGTATGGAAGGATGAAAGTAAAATCTTGTTTAGTTCAGCAAGTGGGCGAGACTGAACATTGTGCGAACCAAGTTCCAACCCTTGCCTTGGTGGCCATTATTGTCTGATATAATGTTGATCATCAACCCGACTGTTCCATAAACACAGAAAGCATGAATACTTTGTGTACCCATCCTGTAGCCCTAAAAACAATCCAACAACCTTAAGATCTTTACAGATCAACCAACCATGGTCATGGTAGCTGAGAGCAGATAGCAACTGATCCATGTTGTCGTAGGTTTCTTTCATTTGCACAGAACGACCTATTGGAATCAAAGAGTATTTATTTTCATTAGGAAGGAGAACTGTCTTGAGACTTCTACTGAACGAGTCGATGAAAAGTTTTCATTCCGTTGCAACATAGTTCATCACCATTGATTTCATCAAGTCAAAAACGTTGTTGCAGTAAACCAATGATGAGTATCTCAGGATTGTAAAGAACTGTCTAAATTCTCTTTCACGCTCTCGATACCAGTAGAATGTTGTTCCAGGTGCCAGCAAATTTTTTACACGAAGACGAGAACCAAGAAACTGTGCCGATTCCTTTTGAGAGATTTAGGTCTCCTGTCAGGTCATTGAGATCTGCTTGCGTTAGACGCATGGGCAGGTCATTCTCTGCTGGCATGTATTCTTTACCCTCTGCTCTGTCATATGTGTTTTCAGATTCAGAGATAGACCATGAGAGACTGGTCTTATGGCAGAGAGAACATAAGGATATTGAACACAATGCTTGCTATTGCATTCGAATCCTTGAAGATTAGTCATACAAANTCCAGGTGCCAGCAAATTTTTTACACGAAGACGAGAACCAAGAAACTGTGCCGATTCCTTTTGAGAGATTTAGGTCTCCTGTCAGGTCATTGAGATCTGCTTGCGTTAGACGCATGGGCAGGTCATTCTCTGCTGGCATGTATTCTTTACCCTCTGCTCTGTCATATGTGTTTTCAGATTCAGAGATAGACCATGAGAGACTGGTCTTATGGCAGAGAGAACATAAGGATATTGAACACAATGCTTGCTATTGCATTCGAATCCTTGAAGATTAGTCATACAAAAATAGTGGTCTGACCTATGACCTTTACCCCCTCTCCACACTATAGGAACAGCGAACAGCATACTTTTCCTTTTGTCATTTCTAAAATCAGCAATGTTCTCAACAACTGTTTTGCAGCTAACATAGGATGCAAATTGAAGAGGGGGAATTTAGTCATAGCTTTTCATGCAAATTTTTGGGCGAATGATGACAATGATCATCTAAACTAGAGCAAACCGGCTGAAGCCATTGTTAACAGAGAACTATTTTACCTTGGATAACCAACGAGGTGAAGGAAAATGTGTTATTGGAATATACAGTAAAAAGTGCAGAAAAAGAAGACAGGAGGATGAAGAAAAGGAAATATGAAAAAGAGCTGGAGCTGAAAATGGAGCAATGGATGTTGTCACTTTGATATAAAGAATGTGGGAGGTGACAGGTATGATGCGAAGGACGGGGATCCAAGTTTTGTTTACAAAAGAGACTAGATTTAGAGGATAAAAAGGCACGAACATAGCAGATTTTGAATTGTACTACCATGACAAAGATACCAGATAAAACGTGGTAGGCATTATACCATCACCAGAGCTAACGTAAGAGGGGTTGAAAGTGACGAGAGTAAGCGATAGATTAAAATTAGTGCAATTTGAATTATAGGGGAGCAAACCAATGCTGTCACTGCGTATGCACAAAAAAGAAAAGTAAGGGTTCTGAAATGAATTGGATAATATCATCAGGACATTGCCAAGACAAGAACAAATATGTGTATGTTTGAATAGTCAGAAAATTGTTAGCCATGGAGGTCGTATGGGTGAACGAACACTGCTGGGGGAAAAGAAATGAGGATGGAGCAAAGGTGGTGGGATTTTCGAAAAGGAGCGCCTGACTATAATCAACAGTTACGCTTAGAAGCCTATAGATTAGACCATCTCCTAGAGAAATGGAAACTATTGGACAGAAATGGACTAGGTGTTATGCAGAACAAGGTATCTGAAGAAAGTACATGGCATTAAAGCATTATCAGGGAAATGCGTTACCAAACAACATAGACCAGTAAAAACCGAGAATAAGTTGGTCTGAGCTGAAATGGGTAGAACTAAAGCAGACGTTTGTTGATGAATTACACAGAGAACTAGACAATGTGCTACTTTTCGACTTAGAGTTGTTATCCAGTTAATTGAGAGAGATGTTCACTTCAGTACTTTGAAAACCGTCAGGAAAAGAAAAGAAAGATTAAGGTAAACGGTGTAAAGAGCCACAAGAAAACATCCAGATGAGACAGACTACAAATACTGAAAATGGAACAAAACCAAAAATGTGAAAAACTCAAAAGTATATCGGACGTCCAATAAAGACACAAAGATACTGCTAGTTGTTGAGCTGCAGCATTCAAGGACTTATGCACAGTGGTTGGAAAAAAGAGAATGTTTTACATGTTGTGCTTATCGCTGAAGAAGCGAACAGCAGAAAGGAGTAAAAGATGGAAAGATAACAATGGAAGAAATAAGCACCAGGTCAGATTCGTTTCAGTAACCTTATAATGATATGCCTCTAATGACACCCAAACGGACCAATGAACAGAAAACAATTTTCTTATTTAAAATTGTGCGATACAGAGTAATAAAAAANGTCATGGTAGCTGAGAGCAGATAGCAACTGATCCATGTTGTCGTAGGTTTCTTTCATTTGCACAGAACGACCTATTGGAATCAAAGAGTATTTATTTTCATTAGGAAGGAGAACTGTCTTGAGACTTCTACTGAACGAGTCGATGAAAAGTTTTCATTCCGTTGCAACATAGTTCATCACCATTGATTTCATCAAGTCAAAAACGTTGTTGCAGTAAACCAATGATGAGTATCTCAGGATTGTAAAGAACTGTCTAAATTCTCTTTCACGCTCTCGATACCAGTAGAATGTTGTTCCAGGTGCCAGCAAAGTTACAAAATAAGTTCTTTTTCTCTATTTTCATGAAGAGTTTATAATTCTTTGTCTGAATGCCTACGTTTTTTTCACATGGCAAAGAAGCCGAGATAGATTATTCGTTCTTTTGTGTATTGGTCTCTTTTGAAATATTAGTGTAAATCTCATTTTCTGGGGGTCTTTGGGCCTTAACATGTTAATATTTTCCGTTCGCTCCTACATACGTATGGTCTTAAGCCTTTCCTTTTAATAATTTGTTTTTCTTGAAAATGCTTATGGTGAAAGAAAAGCAAAAATAAGAGGGATTTGCATCTCATTATTAAAGTTGAAGTTTATTATGAGTTGGCAGGTAAATCTTTTAAGTAAAACACATTTTGAAAGAGCACTGGGCTAAATATCATTAATATTAAGAACGCCGGAAGAAAAATATCAGCTTGAGGAATTCAATCAACTGGGAAAAATATCCTTCCTAAGAGAAATGAGCCTGGATTTTAATTAAAAGTTTGTTCAAAAACCCTTGGCGTTAGATATTGTGGAAAGAAAAAAGAAGATAATGAAACTGCTTGATTGAAAATGTTTGCTGGAGTGAAAATAATAAATGAAAACCATCTAATGACTTCGTGCTTTGAAATTTTGAAGTATAATGAAATAACTTTTGCAACAGTTAAAAAAAATATTTTTTCAACTTTGCTTTAGTGCTTTAATTTGTAGGAAACCTTTAAATTGGACTTTTGGATAAAAGTGGATACATATATACAGACTATACATACATTTACAGATATGTAGTTGTATAGATAAAAAGAAATAAATGCTTGTTGTTTCTTGTACACAAGAAGCATCAAATCCTTGTTTTACAAAGAGAATTGTAGCTGTTCGTTTCAAAATTCCTTGAACAAGACAGTTTTTTGTCAAAATGGTAAAAGAATGGTAAAAGATGGGTTAGTTTTCTCTAAAACAAATTTTTTTTTCTATTCAAAGAAGATTATACAGATATGAAGAGATAAAGCAAGGTAAAACCAAACCAAATTAGAAGCTCGTTAATAATTAGAAAATGTTTTAGCATCAAAATTTGTCTCATTTGGTACCTTTACGACTGTACTAGTCAAGGTGGGAGAAACTCGTTTCAAATTTTTGCCAAAAAATGGAGAACTTCTTGCGAGTTAGGATAAACAGAGCCATTACGGTGATTCATCCTTAATATTTCCTTTGGATACATAAAAAGTCGTACATTAAGTGATAAAATTGGACTGCAACTCCTATAAAGAGTACATGATGGAAAATACGAGGATAGAAATTGAGATTCAAAATGAATACTTTTATCCAATAGATACCAGAAAAGACAACTAAGTACATTTGACACAATATTTTTGATTTAGGTCCTTGTCTAAAGGTAAATGAATTTAGTGTCACAACATTAACAAAGTAGGGTAGGATAACAGAGGTAGAATTATAATTTAGCAGGAGTTAGTTTGTACTTTGGAGCTTTTTGTTTGTAGTGTACTGATGACTTTCCAGCTTGTGATAGGCAGTGGTAGGGTGGTTTGCTTGTCTTTGTAACTCCTATGCTTATGCCGACTAAAATCCTGTACTTAAGTTTGGTATAAGTTGTAAGAAAATGTAGCTCTGGCAACAAGAGAAGAGAAAATTTCTTTAATCTAGGGAATGTTGCTGCCTTTACTAGCAAAGAGAAGGAACCAATGACGCACATAGGAACAAGAAAAAATTAGGTTCTCGGGATTACAAGGCAACCAATAAACACATGAAGCTTGAAAACAGAACGGAAGAAGCAGAGAGGAGATTGTAAGCTGAAACAAGAACCTTCGCAGCTGTCAGACAGACGAAAGAGTATGTCTAGACCTTGTCTGCCAGGAAACACAAAGGAATAAAATAAGCTAGGTGAAGTGGTATTTTCTAGCTTTTACGGGTATTGGATTTTAAAAGAGCATTTTAAAAGAGGGACAGGAGTTATGTAAATTCACTTAAAATTAAGAGTGTATATTGAAGAATTTTGTTAATGATAAACAAATAACTTGTATTATGCACATAAAAAAACTTTAATTTGGCTTAGCCTGTTAATTATTAATTATTAATTATTATTAATTATTATTATGCTATTACAATTCGGAAAGAAGTTTATTGAGCTTTGCTTTGTATTTTAGGTTATCCATCTGACAATCGCTAGGTAACATATGATTATTCACATTACAAATAATGTCAGAATGGCTTAATTTGTAAATTTTTTGGTTTCTTCCTACAGACTCAGGTATAAAATCAGTTGATAATGTTTTATTAAATTTTTTTCGAATGAGCTTTGTTAAAAAAAACTTCTTAATGCATCTTGCATACGGTGGTTACATTATTAATCTTAAAACTATAGTATATATTAACCCTTTGAGTAAGTCTAAACTATTCAAAGACGTCAAATGAACAAAAATAGGCTTTTTTGAGCATATATGTGGGATGCTTAAGTGTGTCACTGTATGTAGTATGTATATGGGGGAGGGATATATTTAACGTACGTATTATTCCTTGAGTTTGCTCCAGTTACAAGGAAATTCATCAGCTAAAACAAACGGCTTTTTCTTAATACTCAAGTCATGACCTGTAAGTTCTACGATTCAATTCCATTAAATTTGATTTAACAACTAACTGTTAAGGGACGAAGTATTTGAAATTGACTATGGTAAATAAATGAAAAGTCACTCACCAACAAGTGGCAAAACGTGAGAACCAGTTTAATTTAGAAAATGTAAAACATATCGATATCTTCTTCTAAGACTTTGAACTTTTTAGGAAACTACTATTGTTTATGTTTTAAAAGTTTACTTATTAATACTTTCTAAAGACATCATGAAAAGCGCATTGCAGCAGCTGAGATGTGGTTCTTCAGGAGAATCCTTAAAATTACCTAGACAGAGAGAGTATCAAACGACGAGGCGCTAAGACGAGTAGGTGTCGAGCGTTCTCTCCACAAATTAATCCAGAAAAGACAGTTGGAATTCCTGGGACATATCATGCGGAAAGAAGGACTGGAAAATCTTAGCATCACGGGAAACATCGATGGAAGGCGTAGCAGAGGGAGGCAGAGGTTAACATATATTGCCAGTATCAGCAAGTGGACGAACCGAACTGCGCAAGACATATCGAAGGCCACCAAACGCTGGAGGATGAGGAAGTCCATGACCCTCAACGTCCTTGAGGGATATGGCACATGAAGAAGAAAGACATCATATTAATTAGTGAAGTATAACAATACTATTAAGCAAAGTGCATCAAGAGCACAAAAGAATTGCAAATTGGGTAAAATAGCGAAGCAGTTTGAATTAAAAAATTCAAATGTGTTATTTCGGTAAAACAATGTTATTAGGCTAGATGTAACAAACACACAGGGTTACACCAGTTACGTCAACTAACTTAATTAGGTGTATATAGGTTACCAAAGCACAATAGTGAATTTGGTGAATTCAGCAAAACAACATAATATTGCCAAATGCACGAGGAACACAAAATAAGCAAATTGACTATATTCGCCCAGTCAGGTGGCTTGCATTAAAGACATCGCGTTAGTGAATTAAGTAACAGCACTAACAGTACCAACTTTCTCACTGACAATGAGACTTCTATTAAGGGGATTTATTATTTAATTGTAATGTACTCATAACTGTCAGGCTAATTAATCACATGTTTGTCGATACAGCTCCACTTTCTCTTTCTATCTCGACTTATCTGTCTATTTTTTGAGAAAAGCTTTTCATGCCAAGGAAATTGAATTACGCCTTTTTTTGATGCTGAGGATAAAGTTTTCTATTAGAAATTGTTACTCTGCTCTTTGTCAATGTTGATATGGTTGGATTTCCACAAGTGAATTTGTTCTCTACTTATCAAAGTAAAAATTGTAAAAATTTGCTCCTGAAGACTAAGAAACAGGATGATTTTTTCCACCATGGTATTTATGGCTGATGTAGTAGAAACATATTGAAGACCTGAACTGTTGCTTCTACACATAAATATGTGATCTCAGAGTTAATAGTGAAAAAAGTAAAAGTTATGTTTTATTTTACCTCCCAAAGAAGACTGCTAATATGAGATTCATGTGAGTAAACCCAAGGGGTAACAAAAAGACTTCCTGGTATTTTTGATTAGCTAGAAAGACTTAATGAAAGATTAAATGTGTGTAATGAATAATTTATCTCTTACCAGTTTTAGTGTGCTTAAAATTCAATGTTGAGAATATCAGCTACAAGCTGCTTCTGATTGACAAAGTGAACATCGATATTTTGTAGTCTTCCATTAAAATTCGAAGTCTCTTAATTTCTTGATACTTAAATAGACTCTCTTTTACGTTTCATCCTTTTGAATTTCCTTTTGGAAATATTAGTGAAAATTGTATGGCCAAGAAATATAGCTAAAAGTAAAGATATATCTTGAGGAATTTATTAAAGATTTTCATGCATCTTTCTTTTTCATATACATACATATGAGTTTTAAGAAACACAAAGTAAACGTTGTCTTTGAACAAAAAACAATACTGTGAATTGAAAAATTCAATATTTCTGGTGACCTGTTGTTGAAAAAGTTTTATCGACTATATACTAATTAGTTCAAAGTAAATTTTATGAAACATACTGGCATGTAGTTTTTAAATATAACCTCTATAAATAACCCAGACCTTCGCACCATAGAGTAGTGTGAATAAAACTATAGCCAGGCAGGCCTTGCATTTCACACGGAGGGGACCTGAGATGTTTGTTTCATAGTCGTGTGTGCTCTCTTCCAAAGGAACTACTTTCCTTTGCCATTCTGCAGGTAATCTCTGTATTAGCTCGCACATTCGCTGAGATAGTGCTCCCAAGATGCATTAACTAGTCTACTCTCTTCAGTACTGTAGCATCAGCAATTATATCATTTGGTTCTTGATGTTGTGCTTGGCTGATAAAGTACTTCGGTTTATTTTCAAACCGAATCTCTATGTTGCTAGTGAAAAGGCATTTACAATCTTTGGCATTTTTTCTAAAGTATGCATAACAAGATCACAGTCATCCTCAAATAGTAGCTCTAGCACCCTGACTTGTGTGGATTTGGTATTGGTCTTGAAATGGGCAAGTCTAAACAGATCAGCATCTTGCCTAGATTAGATGTATACACCTTCATCATCCATGTCGCCGAACGCATATTCCAGCATACCGGTTTGGTCTATTTAAAACAGTGTTGAAACCAGAATATCTTTCTTTGTAACACCAATGCTATTGAAAAACTTTCAGACCTTTCTCCGACTTTGTTGACTTTTGCCACCATGCCGGTATGGATCTCTTTTATCATGCTGATGAAGTTTTGTGGATATCCATGTTTGGCATTAAATTTCCACAATCCACTCTCCCGACCGTGACAAAGGCCTTCATTAAGTCTACAAAAGCTACTTAGAGTGACTGGTCTTGCTCTGTGCACTTCTCTTACAACTGTCTATGGCTAAATATCCTATCAAATGTGCTTCGATTTCCTTGGAACCATATTGTGTTTCTGGTATAATCGCTGAGGTGATAAAGGTATTCACCCAGTTCAGCAGTATATAGGCAAAAACGTTTCCAGCGATGGAGAGCAGTGATCTCACTCTGAAGTTATCGGTTTCTGTCTGGTTACCTTTCGTGAAGGCTGTGGCAATATTGGCCTTTTTCCAGTGCAGTGGAACAATTTCATTCTGCCAGATTTGTTTTATCAGTGATAGGATCCTGTTCGTCAGAGTTGCCCCGCCATGTTGCCACATCTCACTGGGTATACCGTCTGAGCTCCGACCCTTTCAATTTGAAAGGTGTTTTATTGCACCTTCCATCTCATTGATTGTTGCTTCATTGTCTAGGGAAGAGATTATTGACTTCTCTAGGATCTTGCCTAGTACTGCCTCCCCCAATTTTCTTAGGATGATTGAGCAATTTTTCAAAGTTATTTGAAAGACACAGTAGAACTTGGCTGTTGTCAGTATACAGTTTCTTTCAATTTAAGGAATTCAGTTTTACCATGCCCTCAGGTCTAGGATCATAACCCTCTCTATGCCCATTGTGGAAAGATTTCATGTCGTTTCTGTCAGCTGCATGCTGGAGTCCTCCAGCCTTCGCTTCCCACCATTCTGCTTTCAGCTTTCAACAGCAGGCGCTGTAATTTTCTGGAGGCTTCCTTTTGGGCTGCTATTGTAGACCTTGAGTGCCATATTTGCAAATAATATCTTTTTATGGCACAGATCCCTATTTTTCGTGAGTTCCTCTAGATGGGTATCTTCTGAATTAAACAATCTTGATGCTTGCGTTCAGTTCTACCAGTACATCATTTGCCACCTGCCGCAGATTTACCAATTTCAGGTCTCCATTCAGTTAGTGTTGTTTCCATTTGTTCTTCCTGTTGATTTTTGAATGTAATACTGTGAGGTATTTAAATATCCAATTTAGTTGGTATTCTGACACCTTGCTTTCTCCAACTTGGCTGTAGTGTGAAGGCAATTTTGGATAGTAGAAACTAGTAGTAAATAACTAGTAGAAATAGTAGAAGGGCCCATGAGTTAGAGACATCGTTTTTGTAGCACTGTTTATTGATGACATAAACAATCAGATGTCAACATTTCGAGCTTGGATGCATCCATGTTGTTCTATACTGGTCTTTCGCTTAAATATCGTGTTTGTCAAGATGAGGCAAGACTCTGCACAAAATTCAAGCAATAACTCACACTTAGAGTTGCATTTACCGCTACCATGCTCGATTACGACCTGTAATTTCTGATGATCTCGTCCAACTCTAGCATCGAAGTCTCCCAGCAGTATCACGTTATCTCTTTGGGGATGTCTCACGTAATTTGTTATAAAAATAGTCTTTTATCTCGCCAGTGTTTATCGTTCTTGTTGCGTAGACAGTGACCAGGGTTGCATTCCTTTTGTTGTTGAGTGGGACTCTCGTGTTCACCATTCTGTCTTTCATCAGTTACAACTGTTCCATCAGTTTCTTGACTAGTTTTGAGCTTACAGCAAAACCAACCCCTGCTTAGTCTTTAGCAAGGAAAATTACCTGAGCCACAAAACAGTGGTAACTGTAGCTATCTTTTCGTCTTTAAAGGAGGTACCGAAGATAGGGTATGTGAGTGAAGAACCTCTGTATGACTCCTAAGCTTAACGAGTTACTTGACAGGTCATGTTTACTGTAGCTTAAGGGTTGAGGTAATGGGTTCTAGATGCCTGGAGAAACTCGTTCAAAAGAGCTTTACAATATATTTGCTGAATGGATCACTTGATGAGTCTGAAGATGACTACGTCATGTGTATTAAGTAATACTACCAATGTTTAGAAAACACTGGAATCGATCCATCGAAGCAATCCCAGAAGATTATATTATTCTGGAAGATCCCGTTGATTTGTTTATTGATTCGGACAAAGACGTGAAAATTGTCATAGACCAAGATTTTGGCAACTATTGAACACACGGTTTATGTAGATTTCTCATGGCTCTCATCTTAGGTTTCTAAATAACCTCCTCTCTTTTAAGCCCCCCTCTCGAAAAACCATAAAAAATAAAAAAGCACCTCTTGGTACTTTTTTATTTTTTAGAGCTTAGAGCTTTTAAGGTAATTAGTGAATGACGTCAAATAACACACCTTGTCTCTAAGGCTCAAAGGTTCTATGATTTTAATATGTAGTAGAAATAAATGGTAGCTTTCTGATATTATTTGTTGAGACATTCTTTGTAGGTTGTAACAGAAAAAACAAGATAACAGAACTTAATGTCTTCGGCAGGTAAAATAAGGTTGTGGTTTGTCTATTTATACCAATTGGCTGTATGTGTTAAAAGTAACAAATTGACTGGTATACAGAAAGAAGGTAGCTTTATTTAGGATATTTAGAATTCCACCAATTGTGTTTAAGTAGAATTAATTAATCTTATTGTAATTATTCACCTAATAACACAAATTTGAATTCATTCACTTTTAATAAAAATGTAGGCAGCCAAGTGTTAGTATATCATTTTGCCTGTCAGAGAGGAACAGAATATGGCTTTATTACGACTAATCCTTGTTTTCTATTTCTCTTTAATGCAGCATTTTCTGTACTGCATTGCTCATTCGTTTACAAGCTATACTTTTTATAAAGCATTAAGTGGATTTAAAGCCATCCTTGTGAACCCAACTGAGCATGGTTTGTAAAGACCAGCAATGAGTGCATAGGAAGATGTGCAACAAATTATAGATGCAAATCTATAAATATGAAATTTGAAAACAGCACTGGTGTTTGGTGTACACTCCTACCTGTTCATACAGACCACCATTACGTTACCTTTGAAAAAGAGATAAATACAAACTTTTATGAAAGTATACCAATTTCTTGCAAGGTTAGTTCTTCCAGCTTTCTTTAAGACTTTTTAAATGTTCTAATAAGTAATGTTAAAGATTATAGCATTGTTGTTCTATTGTAGCACACAGCCTTTATTTCCATTCTGGCATGTAAAGTCCCAATACAGGTCGAGGTAAAGAAACTGAATTTTTAAAGCTCGATAAAAGATAAAATTACTTTGGTTTTATGTAGAAATGCAAAGGGAGAGACCGAATCACTTACAAGAATTTTGTATTAGATACCAAAATCTTGAAAGTGCCACTCCTCAACTTCCCAAACAGAAAACTCACATCTGATGAACTGCACCTTTTTTTATAAATTACAAAATGTATACCACCTTTGTAACAGATATTTTAGAGAGAGATATGGTGTCAATATAGAATGAAAGAAATCGAAAACCACTTGATATATCTTCAACTGCTCTTCTTAATCAAGAGTTTTTGTCCTTAGGAAAACTAAAACTTCTGGGGCTTTGCACCAATAGGTTCCTATTGATCTCATTATTGCAAAAAATAAAAAGTAACTAAGAAAAACAAGTAATTAAGTATACAAGAATAGCTTGATTTTCTGTGTCTTCATGATGACCGGACATTATTTGAACTAGCAATTAGATTTCCTACCGGCATCAAAGTCATCCTAATGATCAGTTTGTGTCTCAAAAAAAAATTAAGGACAGCAATGAAGAATATTGGGGCAAAAATGGAATGGCATTTATTAACTGCGGTTATGCATAGTAAATATAGCAATGTCGTATTGAGCTATCCTGGACCAGCTGTTTAACTTAAAGACCCTCTGCATAATCTATGCAGTATATTTTGAGTAATTTTTTGAAATCTGGATTTGGAAACAAGAATCTACAGAACCTATATTAATTTATGTTATGCTTATAGAAATAATAGTAACAGGATCATTAATATGTCGAATGAAATGGTGAAATGGTGCAACTTTCAGGAAGCAAAATGGTAGCAACATGTTGGCTGAAAGCTTTTCATCGTCATGACGTGTTTTTCATTCTGATATTTTAATTACTACTCATGATTGTATCTTATGCTACTCAGAGATGTGAAAAGAGACGCATCTTTAAAAATCTACTATCAGGACAGGAGTATCCATTTTACACCTGAAAAGTAAAGAATTCATTGTAGTAAAAGCAATGTGCTCATAGGCTGAGCTATCAGCCTTAGTGGTCTACCTTCACTGATCTCAGAGATTAAGTAAAGCGATTTCTTTTCAATGAAATATTTATACTTAAAGGAAATATATACTGGAATTTTTTTTGAAGAATTTCGTGGCAAAAGTAGTAAAAATGGGTAATATGTACAGCGGCACAAATTTTGAAACAGTGATAGAGGATCTTGGGCAAAAAAGAAACGGCACATTTCTGTAATCGGACTTCCACTCTATAGCACTCTATAGAGTGGAAGTCCGATTGCAGAAATGTGCCGGAAATATTTAGTAACTTATGCTAAATTTCTGAATCAAATTTTGGAGATGATCAAAAGAAGGTATTTCATGTTGTTTACTATCAATATGGGAATGCTTACACTGAAATATTAATATGCAAAAGTATTTTACAATGAATAAACTGTTCAATTTCTTAATGTGTGTTGTAAATACTTAAGAAAATTTTTTACTTCTTTACCCGGTGAAAGTTGAGTATCCTGGCTTCAAAAGTCAAACACTGAAAAAAGATACTTTATTGTAGTAGTTAGTTGTAAAAACTAAAATAGATTTAATTTGTTAGGTAGGTTAAAGATAATACAATTTTTATATAGATAAAGCCAAAACTAAGCAGACATTATCTTATTTAAAAGTGTGCTTACAAAATGACGAAAAATGAAGTTAATAAGGGCTTGACGTATAGTTTTATAGACACTGTTACTACCTACCTTACCTTGATCCTCCTGCCGCATCGCAGCAACGGGCCACAGTTTTTCTCCATTTATCACTGTCTTTAGCAGATTTTTGGGCTTGGAACCTGTTCGTACCACCAGCACGTAGGTCTTCAGTGACAGTTGATCTCCAGGTCTTTTTTGGGCGTCCTCGTCGTCGTTTACCAACCGGTCTCCAACTCAAAGCCACTTTTGCTGGGCGAGAATCAGGAAGACGGATGATATGACCCATTAGCTGCAATCTTCGTCGTTTTAGGATGGTGCTTAAGTATTCTGTAGATGCCTTCTCTAAGATGACTAAGTGATATTCTGTCTTGCCATGTGATTTTCATTATCTTACGAAGGCAGTTAAGTTGAAAAATGTCTATGCTGTTGTAAATTTTTTCAGTTCCTTTCCAGCTTTCACACGCATACAAAAGGATAGAAAGTACCAGGGTTGAAAACAATCGCAATTTTACTGATAACGATATCGAATTACATTTACAAACAGGTGTGAGTTTTTTGAAAACTGATGCAGCTTTCCCAACTCTTATTCGAATTTCTACTTCTGTATCACCAACGTCCGATAGGCAGCTTCCAAGATATGTAAAGTTCTCAACAAAATCCAAAGATTTACCCTCAAGAATTATATTCTGAAGGTTATTATGCTTTTCTATTAGTTGGATTTTAGTTTTATTGAGATTCTCAATCCCACTTTTGCACTAGTACTCTGTAACGAATCTGTCATTGCTTGCATCGTGGCACAATCCTTAGCTGGTATTGCAAGATCATCAGCAAAGTCTAAGTCAGTCAAACAACCATTGTTCCATTGGATGCCATAACACGAGTTATTTAAAGCTTTTTTCAGCACGTAATCAATAACGATCAAGAAGAAGAATGGACAAGGGATGTCACTCTGTTGTACACCAGTATCTATGCGCAATAGTTGTAACCAATTCTGTAGCCATAGCATCATCACCGCATTTAAGAAGTTCAGTTGAGATGTGATCAAGTCCAGCAGCCTTGTTGTTTGGTAGTTCACGTACGCATGCTGAAACGTCATCTAATGAGAAGTCGTCAAGAAGAATATCAAGTTCCTCTACATCTGCCAATTCATCAGTAAAATCAAACGTATCAGTAGGTATCGGTTGGTTTAATACTTCATGAAAGTGTTCAACCCAACGTGTTTGTTGCTCATCAAACGAGAGTAATATTTTGCCACTTTTGTCTTTTGTAGGTACTGATGTGTTTGGTTTTGTTTCCGTTAAGTCCCTCACAATTCTATATAAGGAGCGGGCATCGTTTCTGGAAGCTGCTGTTTCTGCTTCACGACATTTGTTCTCATACCAATTTTTCTTATCGTTCTTGCAGCTGTATTTTACTGCTTTATTAAGGTCGTTGTATAGATGTCCCAAGTTCCTCATATCTGACGGTTGTTTTGCTTGATCCCTTTTTTCTTTGATTTTCTTACTTCATCTATGAGTGTTCAGATGTCATTAGATATCCATTGTTCCTTTCAAGAGCCACGTCTATAACCGATAGTTGATATGGCCGCCGCCTCGACTGCAGATTTAAATTTTTTTTACTGCAGTAACAGTAGATTTTTAAATCTACTGTTACTGCAATAAACATAAATTATTTCAGGTACATTGAAATTGATCTGGCTTGGAAATAGACTTCACGGATTATCAAAACTTAACTGTCCGGTACATTAATGGTTTTCTTTACAGTGAATTCTCGGGAAGCACTTGATATGATTACGGGCAAGACAGCCTGATATTTAGTCGCTTCCTACGATTCTGTGTATGCCTACGTCAGGATATCATGCTCTTGCATCATCTACGTTATGTGAGAAGACGCATCCTTCAGCTTAAAACGAAAGCCCACAATCTAGCTATATTATTGCTAAGGAATTATCGTATATATCATATGCTACACACCAGTGTATATCTATTTCTTGGTAACTGACTGAACAAATATGGTTATTCAATTTGTTCTTTCTTTTTTGTTCTTACATACTTACACTTAAACATGCCGACAAAAATATATCAACATTATGTATATTATTGACAAATATTATTTTGCATTATTTTCTAATTATTTTGGCATTTTTTTTACCATGCTGGGGATATTTTTTGGCACCAAATGAAAATTTTGTATTTTCATATACCTTAACATTTTGTCAAGGCTGTAGCAGGGTCAAGATTTAAGCTGTAATTATAAGAAATTTATGAGATTTGTTCATCTCATAAAAATCATGCAATGCAGTAATTATCAATATTTTAATTGATGAATACGATTGCTACGAAATTATGAATCCTCTCTTTTTATGAAAAAATGGCAATTGATATTTTAAACATCTTAATTTTGCATTCTCTATTACATTTCCCACTCCTTGCACTAAACCTTGACGTGGTGGAGTGGCTTGCGTGTTTTTACGATCCGGAGAGCTATGCTGGCGGGAACTTTAGTTCCTGGTAGGTTTAACCATGCCAGCCAGGTCGAAGGGGAGAAACCAGACAAAACTAGTGCAAAGAACCAAACCCATGGCGCGACTGTTCCAGAATCTGGCGGCAATATGGTAGTTATGACCTCTGTGTCTGGNCTCACAATTCTATATAAGGAGCGGGCATCGTTTCTGGAAGCTGCTGTTTCTGCTTCACGACATTTGTTCTCATACCAATTTTTCTTATCGTTTTTGCAGCTGTATTTTACTGCTTTATTAAGGTCGTTGTATAGATGTCCCAAGTTCCTCATATCTGACGGTTGTTTTGCTTGATCCCTTTTTTCTTTGATTTTCTTACTTCATCTATGAGTGTTCAGATGTCATTAGATATCCATTGTTCCTTTCAAGAGCCACGTCTATAACCGATAGTTGATATGGCCGCCGCCTCGACTGCAGATTTAAATTTTTTTTACTGCAGTAACAGTAGATTTTTAAATCTACTGTTACTGCAATAAACATAAATTATTTCAGGTACATTGAAATTGATCTGGCTTGGAAATAGACTTCACGGATTATCAAAACTTAACTGTCCGGTACATTAATGGTTTTCTTTACAGTGAATTCTCGGGAAGCACTTGATATGATTACGGGCAAGACAGCCTGATATTTAGTCGCTTCCTACGATTCTGTGTATGCCTACGTCAGGATATCATGCTCTTGCATCATCTACGTTATGTGAGAAGACGCATCCTTCAGCTTAAAACGAAAGCCCACAATCTAGCTATATTATTGCTAAGGAATTATCGTATATATCATATGCTACACACCAGTGTATATCTATTTCTTGGTAACTGACTGAACAAATATGGTTATTCAATTTGTTCTTTCTTTTTTGTTCTTACATACTTACACTTAAACATGCCGACAAAAATATATCAACATTATGTATATTATTGACAAATATTATTTTGCATTATTTTCTAATTATTTTGGCATTTTTTTTACCATGCTGGGGATATTTTTTGGCACCAAATGAAAATTTTGTATTTTCATATACCTTAACATTTTGTCAAGGCTGTAGCAGGGTCAAGATTTAAGCTGTAATTATAAGAAATTTATGAGATTTGTTCATCTCATAAAAATCATGCAATGCAGTAATTATCAATATTTTAATTGATGAATACGATTGGTACGAAATTATGAATCCTCTCTTTTTATGAAAAAATGGCAATTGATATTTTAAACATCTTAATTTTGCATTCTCTATTACATTTCATAGAGAGAAAAGCTAGAGAAACTTTTTGGATTGTGTATTCCACCTTGAAATTGAGAAGACGTTTTAATTCTCATTATACTATACTTTGATATGAATTCATATTGAATAATAGTAAGATTTCCGACCTATAACTGAAAAAAAGTATAGAATGAAATATTTGGACTTTTTTGCCTTGAATATTATGGGAAGGAATAAAAAGACCAATATAAGTTATTAAATATTTTATTATCCTTCCTTTTATTCTTTTGTCCATCCATCGTTATTAACTCGGTATGGTAGAAAAGTAGAGTATTTGCAGAATTGAAACATATAGCAAAATAACTAATATTCTCTGGTTCTAGTTCAATCCTTTTGACCAGTTGCTGTTAAAAGTAAATCCAGTGTCATATCTCATAATAACCTCATGACAACCTTCAGAACTAAAATAATTTTTTTGAAATAATTATATAATCTTAACATGAATGATTAAATTGATATCTTCAGAATAAATCTAATATCCTTTTTGCATAATTTCAGTATCTGGATAATCATGTCCTCGCATGTAAACGTAGTATTTTATGTGTACTTTTCAGTACGAATACCCCTTAATTAATGCCCATTAATTTTTTTCTGTATGGGCTTGAATCAGTAGCGACAAAAAAGAAACATGAAGCAGAGTTGGAGGTGGCAGAATTGAGAATGCTGAGGTGGACACTTGGAGTCACACGCCTGGATAAAATCAGAAATGAATACATCAGAGGTACAGCACATGTTAGGAGATTGAGCGAGAAGCAAAGGAAGGCAAAACTCAGATTGTATGGGCATGTGATCAGAAGGGAAGGGAACTATATCGGGAGGAGAATGATAGACATGAATCTGCCAAGGAGGAAGAAGGGAGGAAGAGAGGAAGACCAAGGAGATGCTACACGGATGTAATAAAAGAGAACATGAAGGGGATGGGACTGAGCAGGGAAGATGCTGCTGACGGCAGCAAATGGAGGCGTATGATCCGATATTGCGACCCCTAACATGGAGCAGTAAAAAGATAAAGAAGAAGAAAATAATTTTGAATAATTATATATTTTTATACAAAACGATAAAATTTTGGGTGCAGCATTTATACCATTTCTGTTAAGTCCCTTTATTTTTCTTTGTATGACATTGGTTACTTTTAAACTCTGCAATCCAGTTTCCATCAGCAGAAAGAATAAAAAGTTTAGACAATAACAGTCTTTTTCATCTTTTATATTAAAAAAACCCCTTGTAAATAATTTTTTTTGGCTCTGTTTTTAATGCCTTGCTTGTATGTTCTTTTCCAAAAGCGTCAAAGTTTTGTTGATATGATGGCATTTTCAAATGTTCTTGTGAATACGTCTAAGAAGTTTGTCTTTAGTCCCTCCCATTTTTCTTCTTATATTGATTGGGTAGCATAAATTGCTTGTTGGTTCTGGTAAACTTCAAGGAACACTAAATGCGTATGTAATAAAAATTATGTTCATGCCAAACGGCACTCAAAAAGGCTAACAACACCTGCAATGTAGAGCGTCACATAATGAAGTTGAAGACAATTTTTTTTGGCATAAATTGCAAATATTTCCTCCATAATTTCAACATGTTTTTTTACTTTTGGTTTAAAATGCTGTTCTCAAATTAGTTTTTGAATTAACTAAGGTATGCATTTTTGGCATTGACTAAAGGATGAGAGGTCAAGTTTCACCACTTATGTATTGATCACAATTAAAATAAAGAGTTGTTAAAACGAAAACGTTCAGGCATTGTCGCTACATTTAATCGCACAACATTGAACTGCATAAGAAGGCATCATAAAATGACAGCACCCTATGTAATTTAAGTAAAAGTCTACTGACACTCAAATTCACAGAACTTTATCACCCTGCTTACAAGTAAAGTAATGAGGCTTTGGTCGGCTTTGAAATTTTATCACCTGATTACTAGAAAAAGTCTTAAACAACTTTACAATTAGAACAATTGGCTTGATATGTAGTCTAGAGGAACAAAAATTCTTGCCAGGCATGCTAGCTGATAGCTCTTGAGTAAAAACAGTAACACTTGATTAAAACCCTTAAGAAACCTCAGGCTACATATTTTCAGAAGAAAAAATGATATTGGGTTAAACAATGATTTAACTAAGTCTATTAGACCAATAGCCAAGCATCATATGGAAATAATCACATAGTAAATGTAGCTTGCGAATATAAAAGAGAGTACTTTCATGGCAAGACTAGCATTGTTGTGTATTCTCTCAGAGCTCTTGAATAATGGTAATTCAATGGATATGAACGCAAACCTGATTTATGTAAAACTATGGTCAATTGCAAAATTTTTGAAAAAAAGCTCAGCCAGGTCAAATACATCTCACCGGAAAAAATAAAACAGTGAGTGCAAATACAAAGGTCCATTGCCTATGGAAAGGGGTTTTAACATTACGTCACGTGATATAAGAAGGACATGTGCCAGAGATTTTGAGTTTTTTGGAATTAAATCTACCTCCTCGAAAAAAAGGTAACGTATACATAACTATTGGTATAATCTTTATCTCGGCTGCCACAAAAGTATCCAATTGAATGCAAGTAAACAAGCTTAAAACCATTTGGTGGCTGAGTGGGGTCTGTAAAACAAGGGACCTACAATAAACTACTTCTTCTGGCGCAGAAATGGATTATGCAGAAAATATTGCATCTTTTTACAACACTACTAATCAAGCCGAAGGACCTCCGTGGAGAGTAGGAGGTGCTGCAAAATTTATTGATCTTAAAATCGATGTGAAAAATATAGAGTTCGTACCATAAAAGGAGGAGAAATTATTATAATTGCATTGGGTGGAAATCAACTTAAGGAAGTTGATCATTACTTCTAGCTTGAAGATTGAATAAGCTGAAGGAAAAATACTGTAGCTAGAATAGAAAGATTTAGAATGCTCTCAAAAGTGTTAACAAAATTTCAATATTACGATTGAAAAAGAAAATGAGACCTGATAAAAAGGATTTAGCTGACCGGATATGTCGTAGCTAGCAGAAAGTGGGCTCAATATCTTGCTAAGCGATTCTCGAAGTTGGAGAACTCAGTATTAGACAGCCCACCAGGATATTCAGTAAACACCTAGTAAAGGATACTATGTATAGCAAAGATCGGCTGCCTTTACCCATGAATGTTTATCAGGTGCGAAGAACTTTTGAGCTGGAGGTGAAAATGCGATGAGGTAATTAGAGATTGCTTTGTGTAAATATCTGAAAAACTACAGTCCTATGCAATAACATCACACAAAGAACATTAACTAATTTAAAGCTTTGAGTTGCATTAAAGTTATAGATCAGTGAATAATGAACAAGAAATACGATCATTTTCACAACATATTTATTTAACTATTCCAGGAAACTGAACATTATTAGCCTGTTGGCCATTTCTCCACCACTGTTTAGAATAAAATTAATGTCGTTCAAACTAAATGATATTCCCTTCTCTTTATCCTAGCTTTTCCCCAGCCCCCCAATTTATCCTTTGCTGAACATGCCACTCAGTCTTCGACAAATTACGATGCAGTTGCTTCCAGAGCCATTGATAATAACACGAATGGAGATTTCTCAAAGGGCAGCTGCACACATACTGTACAATAACGTAATCAGCAGTGGAGACTTACTTTAAGTTTAGAGAAACTAATTACCAAGGTTGTTGTTACATGGAGAAACCAAGTGGCATCCCGCCTGGAAGGAGCTACTATAAAAGTTATCCGGCATGATAATAATGGACAAGAAAAAAAACAGCAGCAAATCATTTATTACTTTTCTGTAGTAGTATTGTCTCTTTCGAACATGAAGGTGCACCATTGGTAAATATCTTTTAATCATGCTAATTATTATTGGTGGGAGAAATCTAAAAAATCCACAAAAGCAGTGAAGATGTTTTGCACTCAGGTACAACTTCGCCTTTAGCAACAACTATAGCAAGGCTACAGAGATTTCAGATTTTTTCTGGGAATACTATATAATATCAATCTCAGTTAGTAAAGAAAGTCTCTTTCAGCATAAATGCTAATTTGTTTAACTTTTTCAAGAACGTTTTAATCGGAGAGTAAAGAAAAGTCACATACTTAAGACACCCGTCATTTATTGTTGTCACATGCTAGCTTTCGATAAGTAGTACCTTCACACACTAATTCAGGTGTGAGTATTTGGCACGTTTTTTAAAATATCATGACTTTCCACAAGCTGATTTTTGTATTTTATAATTAATTCTTCGTTAAATTATCACATTATAAAACAATTTGTTACACAGATGTGCTGTTATTTCCGTAATCCAATCAAACTGAAATCAAACATTTTTTTATCCTCCCAATCTTGTTGGAAATAACATCGAAATCAAAGGAATAGAATCTGGAAATGTAGAACTTTGTGAAGTTGAGGTCTATAATCAAAGTGAGTCATCTCATTTACTTATAAAGATAAAAAATATATCTATTCAACAGTTTTTAAAATATAATTTGTTTCTGACCAATTAGGTAGTCCTCTTTGAATAAATGAATAAAAGTAGTGTACCCTTCTATTTCAAAAAGTTACCTGTTTAATACCAAAATCTGTAATCTACAGAGGTCTCTTTCGAAATGCAATGGGCTCTTTATATCTCCAAGACACACACACACACATACACACACACACACACATCCTCTCTCTCTCTCTCTCTCTCTCTCTCTCTCTCTCTCTTTACCTCTCTCTCTAATTTTTTTTGTACTCTAATTTTGATAACTCTAAATTTTCTCTATTAAAAAGACGACTTCAGGCCCCCTAAAGAAGGAAATGGTATCTATGTAACTCATCAGTCACCTAAACTTTGGGAAAGGATAAGAGTACTAATCTCCCAGCTCTACACAATCTCCCACTTATGGCTTCAGTTATACCACCGTACCTCACTTCGACTAAAACTAAGCAAGGGCGTCATAAGTTCTCAGTGTTGGTCTTTAGGTTGATCTTTAATGCACGAAGACTGGAATGTTAGAAGAGACGAAGGTAATAATCAACTCTGGTCAGTAACTTTGAAGCCATGACAGAAATGTTTGTGACACATCTCAGACACTCTCCTAACGAATTAAGACTTTTAGCCAGTTACCGTGAAAAGTTTAGGGATTCTACCATGTATATCCTATCCAAAGTACACTATGAATCTCAAGGATAGTAGAAGAAAACAAGACGGTGGTGGCATCGGGACCCCCTGTGAAAGAACCAGATGCAAGCTATCGGGAAGAGACAAATATTTGATTGGATAGTGTGGCATTTGATGACGATAGCCGCTCAAAGTTTCAGTGAAGGTCCCTGTGGGATAGTCTTGCGATGACAAGAGATAATGTCTACGAATGTGTACTTGGTATGTCAAAGCTTTTTACCAACCGGTAAAGGTTAATAACTGTATTCAAGTGTTGGTGAGAATTAAGTTATAGCTGACACTAAATTGACAAGAGAAATAAGAACCATCAAGGAATATCACAAAGTCACACATATAATTCAAGCTGGCAGCATCACGTGGGGTCATGCTGAGAGTGTTATTGAAAATTTTGTTGATTTTTTGTATCGAAGGTCCACTGCTTAATACAAATAGTGCATGTTACTCTTTTATTGGAGTAGAAGAACTGGAAAATGGAAATGTGGAACCAAAGTTTGAAAAACTCAAGGTAGAACAATTAAATGTCGCGTTACTCGAGATAGGATCCAAATAACTTAAAAAGAAATTTGTCAGGAGATATTTTTGACCCTCGGTACGAGATTGATGATACAAACAAAGCCTGGTTGTCTCTACGTAATATTTTAACAACCTGTTTTGACAAAAAAGCTCCTATAATAACGAAACGAGTGAAACGTACATTTGTACCTCGGTTGAGTCACGAGATCAAAGAGTTAATGAACACTCGAGATAAGATTTAGCGAAAATTTGGAAAAACAAAAAACGAGGCATTCTGGAATAATTATAAACATTTGCGAAATCGTTGTACAAGTGAAATTTAAAAATCGAGAAGTCAACACCATCAGACACTCTTTACAGAAAATAGACATAATCCTAGGAAATTTTGGCAGACGATCAAGTCGATTTTTCCCAATAAAAAGAGCGCAGCTAGTATTCCAGCAGTAAGCAACTCCAGTAAAGCAAATCCATTCTGTCAGTTTTTCTCATCTAAAGCACAAACTTCAAAGCAGAAAACATTCAAACTTTGCCAATTAGTGTGGAAAGCACCATAGTCAGTGAAAAAGAGAACTCTGTTTACATTTCAATTTACCTATGTTAGCACTTTATTTGTGGAAAAGGAATTGAGAAAACGCAAAAGGCATAAATCCACAGGCATTGACAATTTACCACCAGGTATGCTCCAAGATGTTGCTCGTGAAATTGCTAAGCCAATATCTTATATTATCAACCTATCAACGAATTTGGGGTGTGTTCCAACAGAATGGAAAGTTGCTCAAGTAATACCACTTCACAAAAAGGGTGATTTAGAAAATCTGAATAACTACAGACCAATTTCTATATTGCCCGTTATATCTAAAATCCTCGAGAAGGCAGTTCATACACAACTGATGGTTTACTTAGAACAAAACAAGTTGCTTTCAGATAATCAACACAGTTCCGTACTAATCGATCTACAGAACTTGCAACAACCTTATTCGCTGATGCAATCCGAAAAACAGGAGACAACGGCTTACTTACTGGCGCAGGTTTCCTCGATCTGTCCAAAGCATTCAATACGTTAGGACATGACCGGTTACTGTAAAAGCTAAAGTCATACGAGATCAAAGGATTATCTTTGAAATGGTTTACAGACTATCTTTTCCTGAGATCGCAGGTGGTGGAAACAGGACAAGAATTATCAGATCCATGTTCGTTAGTTTGTGGTGTCCCCCAAGGGTCCATCCTGGGACCAGTACTATCTTTACTGTTTTGTTTTGTACTATTTTTTCAACGATTTGAAGAGTGTCTCCATAAATGTGACGTTCTTCAATTTTGCTGATGATACTGTTATTTACGAATTTGATTAATCAGTATCTGACATTGAAAATTTGTTAAATGATAATCTATCCAGAATCTCACGTTACCTGAAAGATAACGAACTTGATATAACCTTGATAAGGGCAAAACCGAAAGTATGTTATTCGGCACGTCTTAGCGTATTTCTATTGTTACACCTGAATGTAGAGAACTGAAACTGTTTTTGGGATGAAGTTTCTGTCAACAGTACTACGTCATATACTTACTTAGGTACCATCCTCGATCAAAATTTGTCATTGAATTCTGATTTCAATAGCAAATACAAGAGAGCATAAAAAAAAACTCGGTGTGTTGAGGAAATGTATGTCACTTTTGACCATAGAGGCTGCTAGACTGTTGTATTCTAGTGTCATTGTATCCGCACTCAAATACAACTGTATTACTCATTTGAACTTGAATCAAACACAGAAGAATAAGCTGACTTTACTTGAACTGCGAGCTGATAGATTGCTTAGAACAAAACCTACTCCGATAACTAACGTAATTAGTAAAAAAGCTGTTCTTACAGTCCGGAAATGTCTGGATAGAAACGTTGCACCAAAATTTCAAAACTATTTTAAACTACGTCATCACGGTTGAGACACTCGAAACAATAATATTTTAGTCGATATTCCAAGAATCAAACTTGAATTTGTTAAAAGTGGTTTTTACTTTATGGGAGCAAAGTTATACCACTCTCTCCCAAAAACAACCAGAGAGGCCAATACTGGCTTCAAAGAGCAAGTGAAATTGTTTTTCAAATAGTTTGCTTTGCAATTATCTCTCAATCCAATCCGCTTAGCAACCTATTTGAATACCAGTTTCATTTGTTCTTTTCATTGATTTTATTGTTTTAAACTTTTAGCCTTCTTTTTTTTTCTCTCTCTCGTATATTTTTTGTTTTTTCCTTTTTATTTTTCAAGGACGCATATTATAACAGATGTATTTCTGAAATGTATATATCCTTGTTAAATATTGGAAATAATAATGGAAACTTTTTATTTTTTCATCTGAACATATACAATTACAAACCTCACTAATCAAGGTAGTTTGCATTGGCTTGCCTATTTAACAAAATCAAAATTAAATATTTTACTAACAAAATCAATAAAGCGACAATAGTTCAGGGCTGGTCTATGGTTTATTTCTACGACAGAATATGTAGTATGTGGTGCGAATGATTATGTTGGAAAGTTTGGTTGAAAGAAAGCGCTCGTGTTTGTTGTCGATGTTCAAANAAAAATGTAAATTAAAAAGTTGAATAACAAAATCAAGAAATAGAAAAGAGTTCAAGGTTGTTCAATGGTTTATTGCTAAGACAGAATATGTAGTAAGTGGTGCGAATGATTATGTTGGAAAGTTTGGGTGAAAGAAAGCGCTCGTGTTTGTTGTCGATGTTCAAAGCGTTGCACATTTTACTGAAAGTAATACAAGATTTACCGAATATACCTAGAGAGCTCATGGAGAGATTTACGAAACTAACTTTCGAAAAGCTGGATTGTAAATCACGAATTAAAGAACGATAATAATAATAATAATAATAATAATAATAATATACTTTATAGGAGAAAACCCACCTTGTGGTACATGTCCCTTGTCATGGTTGGCTGGCTGGCTGGCTGGCAGGCTTGTTTATTACGGTTTTGAATAGTTAATACCGGGCCCGACCTCTAACCTGGAGGATCAGGGTAACATGCGTAATCTGGCTCTTCTGCCAATACCTGTCCAACATGGTAGGCCTGCCAGGAGTAAAACTCCCGATTGCATAGCTCTTGGAATCACTAGAACACAGCAGCTACGAAAAAGGCAACAAGGAAAATTTCAAATGTGCAGTATGGGGAAGACCCAAAGACCTTAGCGACTAGTATGAATGTCAGGAGTGAAAACCGAAAGGGAGCATCTGGCAAGAACTTGAAAACCCTATCCTACCAGAACAAAAACAAAGGTTGGCATGTAGAATATACGCACAATGTACGAGACTGATAAAGTACCCTAGGAAACAGCAGAAATGAAAAAGTGTGACCTTCATATCCTTGGTGTGAGGGAATGCAGGTGGACAGGCTCTGGGTGACAGACACTTCTTACTGGGGGGACGGTTCTGTACTCTGGACAGGAGGACCACCAATACAAAGAAGTGGTTACCATTATTATTAAGTAAAGAATAGAGAAGACCTTGTCAGTTAGCAGTAAGTTAATGAAAGTAAGATTAAGAGGAATATTCACAAGCCTGTCAGTTATTCAGTGTTAAGTTAAGACCGTTGTAAGGCAAGGTTATGCCATGTATTCTCTCCTCTTAGATTTGACCATCGACTGGGCAGTGAGATAGACGACAAGACAAAAGAAAACAATAAGTTGGAAGATATTCAATGTCCTAGACGATTTTGGTGATGACTTGGTCCTGATATTACATACGCATAGCCAGATGTAGAAAAAAAAGTGAGTAACTTTACAAGCATGAGAAGCAACTTGGCCACAAGACCAGCCAAAAGGAAGCAACGGTCACGAGTCTTAATATGAAATCATGAAGCTTACCACATATTCCTATACCTATCTTAGCAGTATAACTCAAAGCAATGGTGACATTTAAAACCGACTGAATAAGGCAAGGGGAACCTTCATACGTATGAAAGATCTCTAACTGTCTATCTCACTGTATGGCTTCGGATTCTGGTGAATGACAGACGGTGACATAACAAGGCTGTCAGATTTCCACACAACATTTCGTAGAAAGATCTCATGGATATTTTAACCAAAAATATTTTCAACAAAGCGCTTCCAGAACTATGTCAGCTTGAGGATAGTAAGGCGAAAATAGAGATCGATTTAACATGTCTTAAAATGGAGCAAGGCAGTATTGTTAGAGTGTAACAGAGGCCGAACAAAAGCAACTTAGCAGCGTACAGTCGAAAAAGAGAGGAGGACCCTACATGATACATGGAGGACCATCCAGAAGAAGGCACAGGACAGAGAAAGCTAGAGAGACTTCGTTGCTGACCAATGCGTCAGGAGTTGCGATGGGATTAAGTAAGTAAGTACTACAGAAAGGACAATTTAGCAAAATTGGAAAAATAGTTACCAGAATACTGTATATTGTCTTGGAAGCAAAAACGTAAAAGGAGGAAGATTCATTCAATGTCGTCAAAAGAATAAGTTCCCCTTCACCAACACTAAGATCATAGACCTTTGATGATAACATCAAATTCAACAGACTCAAGAAATCCATTTAAAAAGTACGAAGAGAAGTAAGATAGGTAAACATAGAACAAACTACAACATTGAAATTAATAACAGATATAATAGGCTAAACATTAAGGAAATAGAACAATAACCAAAAGATGAAACCGACCCTAAAGAAAGATCTGACATAAAATCAAGTAATATTAAAAATTATGTTCACGTAACACCCAAAGCAGTACCACCAAAGAGAAAAAACAACAAAATGCGAGAACGACAAACGAGATAATGAGATTCATGAACAAGAGTGCAAGGACCACTTGCAGGCAATTGCAGGCAAAACAAGTGATTCATATACAAAGGAAGCCAACTCAAAAGACTCTGATAATGAGAAATGATTCAAATGTTTTCCATCCAAAAAATAGATAGGAAAAAAATGTTGATAAAACGCGAAAACAGAATGGCTTAAGGAACAATAGAATCAACTAAAACTTTCCGAAATGCTAAAGTCAATGAGGCAATCAATAAAATATTTTATAAAGCAAAACAAGAATGGCTTAAGGAACAATGAAATCAAATGAAACCTTTAGACATCCCACAGGCAATGAGCTAATCAACAGAAGATTTTGATATGAAAAAAGAATGGCCAAACGAACAACGAAACCATATTAAACATTTCGACATGCTACACTCAGTGAGCCAATAAATAAAAGATAAGAAAAAGCAAAGAAAGGATAGCCTCAAGGACAATGACAACAAATATTACTCCAATGCTGCAGTCAATGAGCCAATAAATAAAAGATAAGAAAAAGCAAAAAGAGGATGCCCTCAAGGACAATGACAACAAATACTACTCCAAATGCTGCAGTCAATGAGCCAATCAATAAAAGATAAAAATGATAAGCAAAAAATAATGGTTCAAGGAACAATGGAATGGAATGAAACTTTTCAGCATGCTATAGGCAATGAGTCTATCTACAAAAGAGAAAAAAATAGAAAGAAAAAATGGTTTAGGGAACAATGGAAGAAAAAATATATTTTTGACATGCTACACAAGCCAAAACCGTTCCACAAAATAAATCAATGAACCATCAATAAAAGGTGAAAAAAGGTCCAGTAAGTGCAACGAGGATTGAAATGAAAAACTTCA
The DNA here is from genome assembly GCA_003991215.1 of Morbakka virulenta. Lineage (NCBI taxonomy): Eukaryota > Metazoa > Cnidaria > Cubozoa > Carybdeida > Carukiidae > Morbakka > Morbakka virulenta. The sequence goes on along the minus strand of RDPX01000045.1, from coordinate 3,826,373 downwards.
TCTTAATCAAGAAGTGGACAGAATGCGTCCATAAGCTGTGCGGTGGTAAAAGAAAAACAATGACAATTTTCAAACAACCATTAGGGAAAGGATCATGAAGGAAGAAGTACAGAGGGAACTAAAACCATTGAAAAATGGCAGAGTGGCTGAGCCAGATAATTTATCAATAGAAGCACTGAAGGCAACCCATGATCAAAACCTGGATTTAATAACGTCACTGTGCGGATTCATACAAAAAATAACGGGCTTGTTGCGATAGATCCAAGAGTTAGTAAGTAACACAAGTCATTATTCGTTTCATAAATTCGTAAATTATATCTTTACAGTATTTCGTCTAAATCCACAATGCAATGTCCCAGCTTACAAAATCTCCTCCCTATATATACCTAAATCAACATACTAGAATGCTCGATTCTAGAAAAATCCTATTATACAGTATAACAATATACCAGTGGACATGAAGCAATCAATTTTCATACCTTTTCCAATAAAGGCACGGGTAAAAAATTGTGCAGAATTTCTAAGAACCAGGTTCATGAGCCATGCAACAAGTATATTAACTAAGTAAGCTTTAAAGTAGATTAAGAAAACAAGCTGGCACTCGTGAAGGAATTTTCAATTTAAGGATTATACGCGAGAGACCAATAGATATACAGAAATACATTTATATATGTATTATTGGTTATATAAATGCATTTAACAGTGTGAAACACTCAAATATGGTATCATGCTTATCAGACAACAGGGGAAAGAACAAAGATTTATGACAAAAAACTTTACTAACAGCAGACAGTAATGATGATTATTCTTCTTCGTCGAGTCTCGTGGCTATCATCATCTCAGATCTAATAATGATAGTAATGATGATGATATCGATATATACGACAAGAAAAATATCCTACATCAATGGCTTTCACTGGGTCCGTAAAATCAAGAATTTTAAAAAGAATGAGGCATTTGAGATATAGATCCACAGATGATTGGTGAAAATACTGTAAACAGAACACAAAACCAATAAAGAAGTAAGAAAAAAAGAATAGAGAATTGTATCTTTTAATAAAAGGAAAAACTGTGAATACTTTGGACAATATTTTAAAAAAAAGTTTACAAAGACTGCTGTTGTTAGAAGGAAAGATAAGTGGAAAATGAATACCAGGAAACCAAAAACTATGTAGATGGACAAAATTAAGGATTTAACAAAAATAAAGAAAGTAAATTGCATGAGAAAATCACAACATTGAAAAGAATAGCGGTCTTTGGTGCTCACACTACAGAAGGGAAAAGAAAACTAAAGAAGAAGCTTTGAGCTGCTCTGTAAGTGGGGAATATCATATGTAAATTTTAGAATTTGAACTGAACGATCGAATTTTCACTTACAAATTATTGCCTATTATGGGACTAAAAAAGCAGTAACAGCATTAAAGTAGTCAAGATATCAGGAATATAGAAATTTTTAAAAAATGTCTAAAAATATTATGCTATTCGAAATATTTAACATGGAATGATTACACAATGTAACAGCATTTTTGCTTGACACACTTTTTCGATGTTTTCCAATGTATTTTTGTGCGCTGAATCCGAAAATCACATTTATTTTTCTCAACCATCGTTCGTTTCTATGTTACTGAGCATCGTCACTTTTTGGNTAAATAAACAAACAAACAAACAAAAAGCGCTGAATTAGCACAATGGTAGGAGCCTAGACGGGAAGCTTAGACATCTAGTCGGCTCAATATAAGTTTATGTTTGATCAGTTAACATTAGTATGCAGCGACCCGTTCAAGTTCAACTTTCTAAAGATTCATTGCTGCAAATCTGTTGTTTTTTCTTGCGTAATCAATTCTCCAGACCAAAATGAAGGCACCACAAAAATGCTAGGTACCAAAAATGCAAAGATAGCACTTGTGGAAGAACGAACGATGCTACAGAAAAACCAATAGCATATTTGGAATCAGCGCAAAAAACTGATTCAGAATCGACAATAAAAATGAGTCAAGCAAAACTTTTTTGAAATTTTGTTACATTGTGTTATCGAAGAATTTTCCAAAATCAATGGCATTTTAAAAAATAAGAAAAATTTTTAATAAAAATATCTTTGCAAATGAAAGTTATTTGATGCTAACATATGCAAGGCTGTTTATCAAAGGTTTCCTTCCTCAAAGAAGTCAGCATTTACAAATCAACAGGATGTTACTGAAAAAAAAAATCACTGAAGTATTCCCATGGACTTGGATTGTCAGATTGTAAGTCAAACCATGATTTGCTTGTAAACAGACAAAATCGGGACTTAACGTATTTTCTTAATTTACTCTTTTTTTTAAATTTTGTTTTTTTTAATGTAAAATATCCTTGAGTGGCAAAAGAAAATAAGATACACTTGCTAGTTTATTTTGTTTTTGGTGTTTGGATTTTATGTCATTTTGACTACTTTTTTCCTACTTTGGAAATATTTTTCTCTATTTCGAAATTTCTCTGTCATAAACCAAACTTCCCTGGCCCTTGCTTTAAGATAGAGAGTCTATTTTTTTAATATGGAGTTGACTGTGTAGGTAGGACTAGACATCTTATAAGACAAATAATAATAAAGTCAAATGTAGTTGAAGTATATTTTATACTTAGACTACTTTTTCATTATCATTTTCAAAGTAGTATTTTACCTTAAGCTACAAAATTGAAGTTAAACGCAGTGTAGTATTTTTTACTTACTATGTAACTAATTTGCAAATTAAGTATTTTAACTCTACACTGATCGTTACGTTCGTTAGTTTTTTTGTTACATGTTAATTGTTGTGTGCTATTAAATAATATCAAAGATAAGTGAATTTCTCTGAATGTGATAGATTCTTATGAGTCTATTCAAAGTTCTCTGTATTTAGCATTTATCTATCCATCTATCTATATATCTATATATCTATCTATCTGTTTTGTTTTCAAAGCAAGCATTGCAGGTACCCGGGATCCCTTATGGTTTACATTAGGACCAAAGTAGACTTATATCTCAACTACCCCATGTCCTACTTTTATATAAAATAAACCAGTTCTTAGCTTGGTTGATTTTACTCAATAATGTCCATATTAACTAAATATAATGAATGAGTTCTCCAGTACAAATACTGTATGGAGAAATCTAGTTCACTCTTTTCGAGAGAACATAGATGACTTTAGAAGGAAAGAAAGGTACCTGCAGAAGGTTCCCTAATTCAGTGAATGTCGTGCTAAGGGTGTACAGAGAGCCTTACACAGAAACACTGGACCCAGTCATGAAGAAGCATCTAAAAGGTCTTTCATATGTCAAAAAGACAAGTCAGTACCTGAGACGAGCTGTCAGACAAAGCATTGTTCAGTGTTCCTTCTTCACAACATCAATCTTAAGGGATATACTGTTCAAACCAAAGGAACCAATATTTCTTGAAAAGAGAAAAAATATTGCTTACAAACTACATGATAAGGACTGTCCTCATCCTATATTGGTGTAAGAAAGCGTTCCGTTGAACAAATGGAAAATTAACACAGCTGAGCTGTCCAAAAAGGTAACAGTAAAAGTCATGAAATATCAGAAAACGTCTGGACAAGTTTTTATATTTGGATATTTGACTGGGAAAAAATGATTGTTAAAAAGGACACCAAAACAACAATAAGAAAAATAAAAGAAACAATTCATTCCACATCAACACGTTAAATCACAACAAAGGAACCAGAAACAATAATAAACTTTTGAGAGTGCCTAAAGTGAAACTCGAAGTACTAAAAAGTCTTTTTATTACAGTGAAGTAGTAGTTTATGACTTACCGTTAGATATCAGAACAGAATCTAACTATGGATCCTTCTGTAAAAAGGTGGACCTATTTCTGAATTTGTAAATGTGTCTAAGAAGATTTACACCCAATTTGCCTAGTGTTTCAAATGTCACACCTGTTCAGATGTTCATTATTTTCCTAGACACACCTTGACGAATTTTCACTCGCTTAACTTTTAACCACTGATTTCAAAACTTGTACAATATTTATTTGTAAATTAATCGCCTTTCTTCATAATTCTAATTGTATTATATTTTTTATTATCATATTTTTTTATACACAGGACTTATATGAAAAACAATTATGTAAACTGATATAACGCACCTGTTGAAATATTATCAAATAATAATAATAATAATAATAATAATAATAATAAACTGTATACTTTACTGTACCAAGTTACTTTTAGTAGCCTGAAGCTGAGAGAAGAATCATTTGAATCTTAGCTCAGAAAACTTACGACTCATAATATGATAAGGGTACTCTATCTTTCAAGGCCTTATGTTTGTGTAAGTTAGGCTCTGTGTATCGATGTTGTCTGTGGTCTTGTTGAAGCACAATTGTTTTATACTGGCCAAATTGCGGGTATATTGCCAAAGACCAGTCATAAGCAGACGAAATTGGCCTTGATAATTTTAGACACTTCGAAGATTTTTTTTATTGTCAATAATGAATATTGTTTTCATTTTGTAGGAAGCTGTAGTGATTAGCGTCACCAAGGATATCTTTCTACATTTTGAAAACAGTACTACCAAATTTGACGAAGAGGAAAATGAATTTATTCAAGAACTATAAACAAAATTGGTTCCAGTTAAAAAGAAAGTAAACTCTGATACTAAGATCAGCGTGCAATACAATGGACATAAATTACAGGAAACCATAATTTTCTCAAGGCATTGGAAAGGGAAAAGAAGGAAGTACGGAGAGTGGTTTTTTGAACCACGGTAGTGTTTAATGGGTTGGTATGTTAGTTTTTAAGCACGCTGTAGGATAGAGTCATGGGTATGGTCTACGGGTCTAGGAAAAAGGGCAGGCCAAGAACAAGGTACATGGACAACATCAAAGAAGAATCTGGACTAACTGTCATCCAGGCGTACAGGGCAGCACAAGACCGGGTTAAGTGGAGAGCCATGACGAAAGAAGCCACGGCGACTCAACCATGAACCTTCCGTCCATGATGATGATGTAGGATAGAGTTTCTTTAAATATAAGGAGAGACATAATTATAATGCCCCTAAATTACAGTAGGAAGGAGAGGAATTTTTAAAATGATCTCTCAAAATCCATTGTTTGGGCTCGAAATTCAACACGTTCTAAAAAAGTGCGGACTTATTCACAGTATATTTTTCATTAAAATTGTTACCTCCAAGATTTGTAATTATTTTCCTGACAATGATTTATAATACCCTACCAAAACACAGGTGATATCCAAATTAAGAAAACCTTTTTAAAAAATATTTGACCCAGGTTTGATTAATAACTAACCACTTTTCCAATACAGTTTGAAATAGAAGGAAATAAGGGATTCTACAACTGATATCTTTGAACCTAACTTTTAATCAGAGATCTAAAAATACCTTTGTTTTTGTCAACACATGGTATAACAACGGTAATATAGAAAAAAAGAGGAATCCTTTGGTGGATTTAGGAATAGAGAATAGATCCATTAATTAAACAAAAGTGAAATAAAATTAGTCTTTCAATAATTCAAAACTAATTTCTTTTTTCACTACAGTGTAGCAATTGTAGGGGATAATAGCTCCTTCTTCCAAGGAACATGTTTGATTTGCTGACATTTAAAGAAATTTGCTTACATAGCAATACATAGAATGGTTTTCACAAAGAGTGCCCGCCAGTATTTGAATTAGTATGTTAACCAATATATATATATATATCAATATCACTTAAAAGAGCCATAACTTAATAACTATTAGTTTTATTTATCAGTTCAGCAAAAACCTTCATTTTATAAGCGATGAAGCACGAATACCAGATGGCAGATTATTTTTTTTTGTGATGAAGGATGTTTCCTGGCCTGGGGATTTATCAGAGAAGTCGCTCAATAAACACATGGAATAATTTGTAGTGGCAATGTAAGGAAATGACATCTTCGTATATATTTACCCACAAACATATTTGCTGTGGAGGGAGAGTTTACTTTCTCTGTTAGTCTATTGGGAAAAAAATTTAAAAAGTCACAATAATTTGGCAATCAACAACTCATGCAGACAAATGTTTAAAATATAAACTCATATATATTCACTTGAACAAAAACTGATTCTACCTTAATTTAACTACTTAAACACATCTTTTACTTTTAACTAAGTATTTTCTTTATCGATCACTTCCGTACAACCGGTACGTACAATCGGTACGCACAACTGGTACGCACAACTGGTACGCACAATTGGTACGTACAACTGGTACGTAAGACTGGTACTTAAAACTGGTACATACAACTGGTACGTAAAACTGGTACGTACAAGTGGAACGTACAACTGATACATTTTATTATCTCGTAGACTTGATGGTTTTAGATACGTTCTTTTGCTTTTATTCCCTTTAATGTTTATCAACAGGTGATCTGTATTATGTAACGAAAATAAGACGATGATATATAACTGGATGTATTATCTTATTAAAACCGGTCATTAAAATTTGGATTTTACCTTGTTTTAATTACATTATTGCAACAGTAAGAGAGAATAAATAATTATGCTAGAATATGCTGACGTGCAGGACAATCTGCTAGAGGTTAATGTGTTTCTTTCACACTGAAAACATATCATATGAACAATAGTACCTACATCTAGTATAACCTACTACCTTAGAAGAAAATATAATGCTGCGTTACTTACTACGTCTGTTATTACTAAAGAGTGGATTTTGGGGATACTATTGGCCTAAATATGAGGATTTAGAAGGCTAAATATGGGGTAGAATGTGGGATTTTTTGTAGAAATATGGGAAAATATGGTGTTTTTAAAGATCGTTTTTAAAAAACCTGCAATACAAAACGTATAAACATTTGTTTATAGAACCACTACAGCAGTTTAATTGAACACGTAAACAATTTGCATCCCAAAATTAGCCTTTTTGAATGTGAAACTTGAAGACAATATACTGAAACGTCTAAACTTAGATACGTGTAACAAACGCGAGTTTTTATGAAAGTTTTAAGAATATGAATAACAAAAAAACATCGGTGCAGTAGATCTTTATTGTCGTGTTGCAGCACTATGTGGATTTTTAAGCTTTCTTCGAAACATTTGCTTGCATATCACTAAGCATCGCTTAGACGTGAAAAAACTTCCACATCAACTGATATTACTTGACATTTAAACAAAGATGCAGTTTTTGTTACTAAATACTGGTTGGTACACGGCTGATGAATCTTCTTTAACAATCTACTTTTGTCCTGGATTCTTGCTAAGCTCTAATGACGGTTTTCGCCAATACTTCCTTCAAAATGTCTCTTCATTTCCTCTGCCTTTGTCAAGATGTTTGACAGTTTCTGTGTGATTTTCTAGAGGAAGTATAAATACAACAAGAGGCATATTCTTGTTGTATATTGTCGCAAATTGTACTCTAATATCCGAAACGTCATTAGATTTTTCAAGCTACCAATAGAGTGCACGTCGCGATTGTCTAAGGTTTTGAGAAGTGCTTTAAGTTTTTCAAAGTTTTGTGTATAATATTTCACTACAGAAAGCCATGTTTCCCACATACTTAGAAGAGACTCAGGTGTTAAGGGAATTCTTTTAGCATATAAGTGATACATTCTCTGAAGTGCTTTTTCACAAATTTCTTCCCCATTGAAATAACATTATCAACATCCGGATACTTAAAACACGCACGGTTCATATTATGCGCTTATCATATGGATAGCTTTTGGGCATGAAGTAGAAAGAGCCTCAAAAGCCATTTTCATAACAGCAGCTCCGTCTGTTATTATAATAAATTACATTTCCATGCTATAAATCCATCATTCGAATGGTATCCAAAAGAAAAATGCAATTGTAGTGCCATCCTTTACTCCAAAAAACCACAATTTTCCAAGTGAGACGCGTGAGCATCAACAAAAAGTCCTAGAATGCAGTTCCACACATACCAATCCTAACGGTCAGCAATTTTATTTTTGCTGTACCAACATGTTTGTCTTTTAGTAAAGTTTTTATAAAATCCATTTTTTCATCAAAGATTTACTTAAGATAGCTTTTTCTTAAAGTGGACTCGTTGGAGGTTTTTTTTCACCCGTACATTTACTGAGAAGTGCACTAAATTCCTCATTCGCAAGTTTGCAAAAAGGAATATTTGCAGCTTTAGCTAAATCATCATTATATGGGGCTTGTTGATCTTATCCATTATCTTGCAATAAAGTCTGTTTGGGCACAATGTTTGCATAGATTTGCCCTTTGAACTTATGTGTTGCAGAATATGTCCTCCAGCGCGTACTTCAACTTGTGACATTGCAAAACAACACTTCAACATTTGAAGTCATGGATCCAAGTTCCTTGCAATATCTATTAAATGTAGTCAATTTCAATCGAAATCGAGCCAAAACACGAGGTTTAAAGAAAAAGATGAAAAATATCATATTTCTATGCAGAAAGATGAAATATGGTATTTATTGGATTTTTATGTGATTGTGCACAAATTCGCTCTTTAGTTATGCCAAATCGAATGTAAAACTAAATCTTACTTAAGAACACTAGCATAATGCTGTATTATTTGTATGTCTTTATAAAATCATTCAAAGCAATGTCACCTTGATGTTATTTAGCTTATGCCTGACGCATATGAAAAATATTTGCGTTTGAAGCATGGAGTAAAGAGAGCATTTCTCCTGTGGAACATAAAATATCATTTGCTATTAGCATGATTAGTGCGCTTGACTTGCGTTGACAAAGCGTGTTCGTTTCGAACACTTACCTTCGCTGAACCTCTTTCGAAATTAATTTGTGAATAGGCTTCTTTAAAAAAATTTTCCACTCAGCCATTATATAAAATATTGTTGTATTAAAAATTCAAACTCAATTAATAGTAAATTCTAATAAAGTAACCTGCTAATTTGTTTGCCTTGTTGTAAAGCACTTTGGTTTAATCCCCGATATCACTGGTGGGAAAAGGTAGACCTAAGATTAGTTACCTAGTTGTATGACAAATTGCCTCGAGTAACAAACTTATCCTGCTGTTTCTAGTCAAGTAAATTACGTGTTACTTTCACCTGCTCAGCTGCAAACTGCATTATCGTTACTACAGCTTTTCTGATATGCAGGTTTACTTTACATGCTCCTTATTACAACACTTGTCCAGTTTTCGTGATAATTCAAATAAAATTTGTGCATGACAAACAGTTACTAGCGTTGAATAATATATGGAATGTAGATTCTGTGATATACAATAATAACAGTAGCCAGATGCTTTGGAGACGAAATTCCTTTACTTGACATAAATCAACTGCCGGAGGCGAGAAGACTTTTCTCTGCAAGTCCACTCTTTTTTTATGAGGACCCGGTTGATAAACTAATATAAACATTGCAGATAACGAGGAAATCAAATATAAGTAAGTAGGAATGAAAAATGTTGTTTTCAAGACTTCCTTGATATTTATCCTATAGCTCTGAGATACGACGTTATTTGAATGACGCTAAAAAATTGGTGAGCTACCAGCAGGTTTCTGCTGCAGCCTAGTTGACAAAAAAATTTTCAGGAGTAGCCTCAAATGTCCAAAATCATTTGTATCTTCCTCTACACCTTCCAATATTTCTTACAAAGAAAATACTAGATTTCCCTAAGGAACTAGCAAACATGCAGTTTTCAAGTTGCCTATGGCAACATGCTCTAACCAGGCCTAATAGTCCCCCACAGTGCTGAAAGTCTTGCAGACATAAAAAGGCATGAGACGAATTAACGATGATGTAAGGTAATGAGATAGCCTCTTTGGTAGGAGAAAATGGTAATGATTATGTCGGCATGCCACGGCTCACAGGTCTAAGTATCCCATTATTGCATGTGAATTTTCCTTTTGTTTTAGCCTCGCATTTCCGACCTTGTTGAAAGTGCAATCTCTTCTTCTTCATCTTCTTCTCCTTTACAGCTGTTGGTCCCGTATTGCAGGGGCACCTGCTTGAGTATTCCGCCTTTAAGGTCTCTCTTTACAGGGTCTCTACTTGACGTACGCCAAAGTAGCTCATATCCTCCTACATAATATCCCTCGATCGCTTCTTTGGTCTTACTCTTGGCCTTTTTTCTAGTACTACACTTTCCAAAGCCACTTTTGCTGCTTGTCCTTCTTTCCTCCTCCTCACATGTCCTTACCATCTCATTCTTTTCGTCTTGACCCCCACATTGATATCACTAACTCCCAATCCTCTCCTAATGTCAGTACGTCTTTCCTAATTCCTCATTTTCACGCCTTTGATTTTTCTCAACATCCTAATTTCTGTCGCTTCCAGTAGCCTCTCCTCCTTCTTTCCCATTATTCACACTTCTGTAACATATAGGAACACAGGTCGTATTATGATTATTTATTGCTTCACCTTGAGTTTCCTAGGCATCTTCCTGTCACTGATAACACCTGATAGCTCTCTCAACTCTCTCCATGTTTCTGCCACTCCAGCTCTTATAGCCACATGCGACCCTCCTCTGAAAGTTATGTATGGTCAATTCAAGGTATTTTAACTTGTGAACCTGCTTGAGCCTAGCATTGCTCTTGTCCTTGATGTTCATTTCCATATCCCTCCCACTTCTTGCCTCGACGTCAGTCTTTTTGGTGTTTACCTTTAAACCCTTGCTCTCCATCTCCATCTGCAACCTTAGCCATCTTATTTGCAGCTCTTTTTCGTTGTCTGCCACAACTACTAAGTCGTCTGCAAACAGTAGCTCCCATGGCAGGCCTGTACGAAGTCCTCACTGATGACGTCCAGTAGCCCATCAAAGAGGAAGAGACTACGTCCAGACCCTTAGTGTAAACCGACATTCATTGTGAACTTGTCTGTTATGCCATACTTTGTTCTCATGATTGTCCTCGCTCCTCAGTAAGTGGTTTCCTTCATCAGTTTCTCTGGGACATTTCCCTATCTGAGGCACCAGTACCCCAGGTCTCGAGGGACCTGGTCATAATATGGTTTCTCCAAGTGCACGAAAGTGTAGTATAGGTTCCTAGTCACTTCAAGATACTTTTTGTGCTGTTGCCTTATAATAAAAGCAGCGCTCGTCGCTCTTTTGTCTGGACTAAAGACTAACTGTATACCATTAACCGATACCATTTACCATGGAAGAGGTATCTGTGTAAAAGGAAAAGGACAGAATCGTCCAGATAACTCTCCTACCTCCTGTCTACTTTGTGCTCTTTGTTTTGCCACTTTGTATATTATCCTCTCCTTTCTTGATCTCCATCTTCTCGTACCACTTCCTCTATGCCTCCTCCTTGGCCTTGGCCACAGCTATTTTAGGCTCTCTCCTGGCCTTTTTATACTCCTCTCTCAGGTCTTTACTTCTATTAATCTCCCATGGCTTAAAGGATACCTTTTTCCTTCCAATAGCATATTACACATTTGCGCTACACCACCATGTCTCTCTTCCTTGGTGTCGTCCTCGTTTGGTGGAACCACAAACTTCGTCCGCTGCTTTCAGTAGGGCACTTTTCATGGACTGTCAGTGGGGTTTTTTGCTGTCTCTGTTCCTGGTATTTGATTTTCTTTCCCCCTTTTTTTTGAACTCTATAATTTAGTTCCCTTTCAGCTTCCATATCTTGATCTGTTTTTTCATGTTTTGGGGTTTTCTTTCTCCTCTTGTCTAATCTTAAGCACCACACAGAGGAGTGTATGGTGTGCCACAGCTGTCTCTCCTGGAATGACCTTACATTTATTGACATTCTTCAGGACCACACTTTTTTAGTCAATCTGTGCGGCATATTGCCGACTCTTGTATGTAATGAAATGTTTATCTCTCTTTTGGTAGTAGGCATGGACGACTGCCATATTGAGGCTTTCAGCGCATTCTAGAATTTTCTCTCCTTCTGCGTTCCTCTGGCCATACCTCTTACCAACATGCACTCTTTGGTACACATCTGATGTTTTTCCCACATGTCCGTTGATATCAGCTCCCACAACGACCTTCTCACTTCCTGCTATGTCTTGTATTAATCTCTTAAAGTTCTCTAAGAACATTTCCTTTTCTTTATCTGTCTCCCCTGTTTGTGCTGCATATGCTAAAACACTGTTCAAAGGCTCACCATCTATCACCAGTCTCATCTTCATTAGTCTGTCCGTTTTGGGCTCAAGACCAATGGCTACCCGATTTTTTCTGTTCCCTTCTCCACTGTACACAGAGGATGTTGATGTTTCTTTTCTTGCAGTCTTCAGGTATCTCTCTACCTCTACCAGTCATAAATCCTACGTTCCAGTTGCCGAACATGATTTTCTCTAACGTCTTTAGCCATGGTCGTGGTTGCCGTGGTACCCCTTGTCAACCTCTCGCATCACTCGGGGGTTGCTGGTGCGTGTCGCTCATGGAGATTGACCCAGCATTATTTTGGATTTGTGTACACACATGCATGTTGATTGTAGCAGCAGTTTTTATGGTCGAATGCGCTTCTTGACACGAACCACGGTTTTAGCGGTGGGCTTAGTCCTTGGTCACCCAAGACCCACTCACAAGGCAGTGAGTTGATTTGATTTCGTATTTTTCTCTCCTAGCCTCTGCCTAAAAAATCAACTTATACAAGGCAGTAGGGACCCGCTCGGTTTTACGGCGATCAACACCCGCCAGTCACATAGAGCTTTTCAGTTACTTGTCTCCATTTTACAGAAATCAGTTTGGGTTTACTAACTCCACAGACGACCACACCACTCCGTGTGGATGCAGTCTAATGTCAGTACCCAGGACAATCTTGGACATGAAAGTGCAATCTAATCTGAATAAATTTCCAATCATACAGGAAAAAATTACTGATAAAAGACTAAACGATGGCCCTGTTTTATTTTCAGTGTGAACGGTGTGATTTGCCACACACAAGTTTATTTTTTAGCCTTATCCCAGATCAGATGACATTCTTTATCAAGTCAAAGAGAAAAAAAAAGGTACGTTGGAAAAGAAAACAATGAAACTCTTATTTACTGTAGGTACCCTAGATATTGCAGATCTTACATTTGAAAGAACTGTTGTTAAAAAATTCTGGTTGAGACAAAGATAGAATTATAGACATCTTGAGATAGGATTCTAAACAATATATATAAAAGCAAAGTTAAGATAGCCTACTCACTGGGGTACAACTTTTCTTTTACGACTTTAGTTTATCTGTTAAGAGCGTATTAAGGGGCGTATTCCCTCATTAAACATTTAAACGCCAAGGGCCTTACTGGGATAATAAAGTCTTTGAAAAAAACCAGTTGTAGAACATGTTTGAGATAGTGGATTCGTGATACAAACACAGAACGATGTATTACATATGATTTTTATCAAAATATATTTTTATAAGATATGAAATAGATAAATATTTCTTCAGACTATTGGTTATAGTTACATCTAGTGGCAAAATATAAACCTACCCGTACCTTTCACTGAATAAAGGTAGTTAATTTGAAAAACTGTTTCGTTTTAAGAATATAACATTTTTTCTAGAAGAGTATGTGTGGAAAATGAACTAGAAACCTAAGGGATATTCTCATAGCCTTGATCATGTCAGGTAATATACATAAAAAAATGGACAGTGTGGTTTGATAGAAAATGCACTAATTAGCTGTCACCACAAGCTTGATAATTGTGGAAGGTTTGCATTGCCCTCATTTAAGTGGATCAGATGCTTTAATCTACACTATCGAGGTACTTGTGCTGAATGTGTCAAATTTGAAAATGACAGTAAATTTGATTTTCTTTTTTGTACCAAACCCATTTACATACAAAGATAGCAATTTTGGGACATATCAGAGTTGAATTCGTTTGTATCCACGAGGATGATTATATAAAACGATTATATAAAGTCACATTGCAAATTTGAGAGATTCCACACATATGGAACTCTTTGATAATAGAGCTACTGGTGCTCTTCAGGCAAAGGATCGTAACTTTCCTATTGACAAAATCTTAAATACGAGGGGGAGTTAAAAAGTAATGCAATTTTCTTTTTTCCATATTTATTTACCAATCCACGAACATGAATCAAATATAAAAGTGAAGCTGGAAGTCTGTGCATTACAATACTACTTTTCAACATAATCACCATCTCTTTCAACAGCAATGTTCTACCTTCAAATGAAAGCATGTATAGCCGACTTGTAAAACTCTGTTGATTGTTCCATGAGCCACTTCTTCACTTCAGTTTTCACTTCCTCGTCACTGGAATAGCTTTCGCCTCTCAGACCCTCTTTCATGGGGCCAAACAGATGATAGTCTGAAGGCGCTAAATCTGGTGAGTATGGGGGATGCGGCAAAGTTGTCCACCCGAATGAGACGATTGTCTCCGTTGTCCTGATGCTTGTGTGTGGTCTGGCGTTATCGTGGAGAAGGAGGACTTTGTCGATTGGTAAGTTGGGCCTCATTCGTCAGATTCGTGCTTTGAGCTTCTTTGATTCCGGGTCATAATGATGAACCCATGTTTCATCACCTGTTACGAGCCTTTGAAAGAAGGTTTTGTCCCTTTGACTTTGTTCGAGAAGTCCAGTGCAGGCATTTACCCTGTCAGTTTTGCGTTCAGTAGTCAGTTCTCTTGGTACCTAACGAGCACATACTTTTGAAAAGTCAAGCGAATAAACAATGTTGTAAGCAATTCCATGGCTCACATCAAAGTTTCCTGCCAACTCAGCAAGAGTTTTACACCTGTCTTCTCTGATTTGAGCATCTGTTATTGCTGTATTGACAGGATTCACAGAGGAGGACGGCCGGCCAGCACGTGGTCTATCAGCTACACTCACAGTTCCCACCTTTTTTCATCATTCAGGCCACGGACCCACCTCCAGACATTACTATAAACTAAAGTGTTGCACTTATACACATTTTGTAATCGTCTGTGAATGTTCACAGGTGTTTCTCTCTCAGCAACAAGAAATTCAATCACTGCTCTTTGTTTCTGACGTAACTGCAAGGGGGCAGCCATTTTTAATTCTCCTAACGAGTCTAAAAACCGGAAAAAAGGGAACAATATATTCCAGAACATAAATGGTATAATCATTTATATTTGCATAAAAAATCAGGTATTTTTATCTAATACTTCGGCTGAAATAAAGAAAATTGCATTGCTTTATGACTCGCCCTCGTACAAGAGAAATGTGTATCCAAAAAGTCATTACAAAAGAAATTAGCAGAACTTTAATAATTCAAAGCTCATGACGAAGCTCCGAAGCTTTTGACGACAAAAGAAGAAATATCTAAAGAAGCATCTATAATTTAAGGTCAAGACAAACGTAAAGAGGTAACCGAATAGTGTCTTCGAATAGCATATTTTGTTGCCTACATAAACCATCCACTCTGATTAATTATCCAAACCTGATGGATCTCCAAGAAAGAAATAGTATTAGTTTAGGAACAACGTTTAGAAACATCACAGAAATCTGATACAGGCATTATTGAGGCTAATCGTTATCTGTATACGATTAGAGGTTAGGGACAGCTAGCTCTCATTGAGGCAAAGTACTCTTTTGACCAAACTATTGGAAATGATGTTGTTTTAAAGGGATCCCTTTGGACAGGTTTTATAGCAGATCTGCTTACTTGTCGGCCAACAAAGACCAGTTGTTGCTAGGTGTGATTGACAAGATCAAAACGAGAGTGTTGAAAGCTGGCAATGAACAACACTAGCAACTAGAGACTTTTGTTTCTGAAAAAGGCCATATGATATGGACTTCACTTGGTTTGAACGAGAAAGATTGTTGGTAAAGCTTTCCCAGAGATTCAACATTTCTAATGACGGCCAAAAGCTGCTGATGACATTCAAAGATTATGTACTTGATCATCGAAAAACACTGACGGCTATAAAAAATCTTATCCAGGGAATGTTGTATACAGTTCCAATAACCTTCTTAGAGGCTAAAAGAGGCTTTTTACAGATGAACTTAGTTTGCAGATCAGCTCGATCGGTTCTTGCAATGACCACCTTGTCATGATTTGTTTAAATTGTCCTCCGCCAAAATTATGGAGTGCAAGAAAATCAGTTTTGAGGAGGTTTTTATGTCGCAGGTTAGCATTGATCTCCGAAAGAAAAAGAAGAATTCTAAAGACAAAGACAGACTTAAATTTTCTTAAGATCATGTTCATATAAGTCGCACACTAAATAGAAATGTTCCATTCTGTTTGTATTATCTTGCATTTTTTTCAAGTTCTTTTTTACATTGATACCTTGCAATTTTTCATGGTTATTGCAACTTTCCAAATTGTTGCCTATATAGTTTGCCTTGCTTAGCATTGGTTATTATAGTTGAATCTGTGGAAATGTTGGCGTGGTCATACGAACTCCGCCCTGTCTTATGAAATACCTCTGAAGCGTCCCTTGTTAAATTTCTTAAAAATGCCCCTAGCTTCATCCCTTCCAAAATGCTCGAAATAGGCTATGGGGAAATATAAATCAATTGTGTTGGGTAATTAACATGAAAAATTGGTTGGTGTTGGAACCTTTTTAGGCAATCCGAATACTGCTTCGACAAGAAGGTGCCGATTTGTTTGACCTTCATGTTTTATCTAATCATGCAAAGTGCTTAGACTATTTTGCTCAAGATTAACGCCTTTATTATCACTTTTATCTAATTCCAATAGCTGACAGTCTGACCAGGGAGTGAAAACATACTGCAAAGCCTCTTTGAATGTATAGTGAGTTTTTACATGTTTCTCCATGCTCCTTCTAAACAAGACTTTAAAAAAAATAATGGGAAGAGAACTAAAGTGAGAGCTAACTGTAGCGCGCCACAGGATAACACACACGTGTTGAGTACGACGGAACTTTATTTCTTAATCTTCGTTTCATACAACATTGTAGAACTCCTTGTAAGTTCCTAAGTTCCGTGAAAACTACAATAAATAACAAACTTTAAAATACTTTGTGTTCCAGAGAGCATTAATTACATAAAACTGGATACAAGTTTGACTGAATACAGCAAAGTAAAATACATGTAAACAAAGCACTTAACTAAATATAACTTTCACAAGATTACAATTCACAGCGTACATAGCAAGCCTAATTAATTGTAATCTTAGAAACTCTTTTATGAGGTATACAGTTACCGATAATAATTAAAATATAGTTACACATACCTCTTTCCACGTTCCTGTGGGTAGCTAAAACTTTCTTATTTCTTATACATGCTTAGCACTACTTGCTCAGATGGTGACTTTACAAGCGCTGACTATGGCCCAACTACAAAACTGCTATGCGGGAACAAAAGGGTGAATCATCAATTTCCATGCATCAACGGTTTCACACCCTATAACGTGACAGCTGAAACCAATCAACAGGTAATTAACCGCTGGCCAACCGGAACAGAGACCGTGACAAGCTTCCTACTTTCCACAATCAACAACAACAAGTGACCCGGCACAACAAGTCAACCGGCACAAATTATGGCCTTGACCATCTCACATGTGCCTGCCGTTACACTCCCCCTTTAATTTGACTACAGATAGGCAAATTAACTTACGACTAAAAGATCGCAACTGTCTACTGCCTGTAGCAACTAACTACACTAACTAGTAACTAACTTCAGTCATCAGCGATTCGACTAATTACCCTTTTCTTAGGGTTCAACTAAAACCTTGACTTTATGAATTGGCCTGTCAATTATTGCTTGGCAGGGAGTTTTAAGGCTAACTGATCTCACCGAATCATCACTGCTGGTCTTGGTATCAATGACAAGAGCTAATCGCCAATCATTTCTCAACACATTATCGTCTTTCAGTAGTACAACTGTCCCAACCTTAATATTGGAACGAGTCTTCTGCCACTTCTGGCGAGGCTGGAGACTAGACAGGTACTCCTTTTGCCAACGTCGCCAGAACTGATCTGCTAAGAACTGAACACGCTTCCAGCGCTTCCTATGATAGAGGTCAACCTCTTCAAAGTTGCCAGGAGGTGGCAACCCAGGCTTGATTTTCATAGTCAACAAGTCTAAGGATCTTTTATCATCCATGGACAAGGCCACAGATTCTTCGTCAGTAGTGTCGGCAAAATCTGACTCCAGAGATCTCAAAACCAGTTCAGGAGTGATGTCTTGACTTATCCAGACTAAACTAATTCGATGGTTTAAAGCTGCGTCCTCTGCATTACCAATCTTACCAACAATGGACCATCCAAGGTCAGTCAGTATCGCATATGGTTCATTGGGACTGCCAGAGACGACTTGGCGAGGTATCAATGCCTGGGGACAATTGTACCCAATCAAGAGCCCTACTTTACAGCCTGGAGGATTAACTATTTCCTCAGCTATCGACTGTAGATGAGGCCACTGATTGGCTTTCGTAGCGGTAGGCAGATGGGTATAGTCTATTGGAATGCTTTTCCGAGTGAAAGTGGGAGGCAGATCCACTGCTATGGATGACTTAAAACCTCTAACAACAAGGTCTTACACTACAAAGCATTCAGATGGCTTTCCCCTTGACGTCATTGTTGTCAATCTTAAAGAGCTCTTTGCTTTTGGCTCAGACAATTGGTTGCACACATCTTCAACCATCAAAATCACATCTGACTGGCTATCTAACATAGAATACACAAGAACTTCTTTTTTAGGGTTGCTCTTGTGAGAGAGCCAAACTGGAACAATTTCACCACTGGCAAAGTTCTTTGAGCATTTACCATTCAGTACTTTGCCACATGATCCTTGAGGATGTGGAGACTGTTGCACATCCGATGTAGCCTCAAGCTTTATCGTTTCACTCACCGTTGTTTCAGGAGTGGCACGCCTCCTTTGACCTGTCTTCATATTGGGCAAGTTTGCTTCATCTTGATGCAATGATGTGGCATGCACTTTTCCACACCGTTTACACTTAAGTTTACTTTTGCATTGCCTTGAGTGGTGTCCTGGCAATAGACACCCAAATCAAAGCCTGTTTTTCAATACAAACTTATGTCGTAATTTGATGTCCTTATTACCAAGCATAAAACATTCAGCTGTTGCATGATTAGGTTTATTACAATATAGGCA
>RDPX01000045.1:3752437-3788178 GCA_003991215.1 Morbakka virulenta | reverse complement strand
GAGAGAGAGAGAGAGAGAGAGAGAGAGAGAGAGAGAGAGAGAGAGAGAGAGAGAGAGAGAGAGAGAGATTTTTTTTCATGCGAAAAGTGATACTTCATTTGAAAGTAACTGCAACAGTTAAACCTTGGCCTGACCTCAGCAATGGATGGGGTTGCAAAATCCCATCAATTTAACTCCTTATGGCCAAGAAAGATAGAAAAGTACATTCAGTTATTCAAGCATGAACTTTAGAATCTCCAAGGGTAAACTTACTTCAGCATGTTCATATTTTGTTTTGTTTGTAAAACAGCTTCTTGTTGTTAAAAACTTCGTGATTTTATAGTATATTATTATTGTTTTTATTGCCTAAATTTTCTTTCATTCCACCATTTCTTCGCCATGACATGAAATTTCTTTTAACTTTGTACCCCTGAAACCATATCAGATTTGAAAACTAAAGAGAATGCATGAAGAATATTCTTCTTCTTCTTCTTTTTCTTCTTCTTCTTTTGGCGTTTCCCATCAGTGGTCGCAACAGCGAATTGACTTCTTCCATTTCTGTCGGTCCTGTGCATCTTCCTCGATCAACACAATTTTCAACATGTCATCTCCCACACAGTCTCTCCATCTTCTCCTTGGCCTTTCCTGTTTTCTCCTGCCATGTAACTCCACGTTCAGCTCTCGTTCATCAACGTGTTCCTGCTCCTCCTCCCTCCCTTGCACATGTCCATGCCATCTTAAACTTGTCTCTGTCAACTTTACTGTGATATCACGGACCCGATGGTATCCCTGATCCTTTCATTTCTGATCATGTCCTTTCATGTAACTCCAAACGACCACCCAAGCACACACATTTCTGCGTTTCTGCCTTTAAAATTTAATTAGGCCCACAACGAAAATTTCTTAAGAATATCGAGGATGGAAAATTTTTATAATATTCTTGTGAAAAAACGGTGTATAGTTGCGTATGCATTAGTATTACTTTTTCCTTTTTATGAAATTTGATTTGGGTCTTTCTCCTGATCTTTTAACAAATATTTCTCTTTGCATCAAACCCATTTGAAAAATGGTGTTTTCTGTAAATTGTTTGTGGCCAGATCAAACGCTCCGATTTGATTGTGATCTCTGCTAATTTACACAGGTTGTTTAACAATATAACCTGCTGGTCAATCAAATTTCTTTTGACGTTAACAGATGTTTAGGAAGTAAATAATGGTCACAGCTCTTGGCTCTTCCATTTTTTGTCAACCGCAACCAATTTGGAAGAATTAATTAACAATAGAGTTCAAAAACGCGGGCTCATTCTTGCAAAAACTGAGAGACAAATCGTGATTTGATTTTCTTTTGTCAAGTTTTGACATTGACGAGAAGGAGGTATCAAGGTATGTCGTACAGTGTAGGCTCTTCACACTTAGTCCCAATTTTCGGATTAACTTTGCAGATGCCGACAAGCTTGCAATTATTTCCGGAAATTGTACCAATTTGTTTGTTTCAAGACTCCTCCATCAACAATATCTCGCAAAAAACACACCGTGACAGTTGAAGTCCTGAATATTCATTAGATCTTCTATCGCACGTCACCAACAGTTCACAAACCAAATGATGGGGGTCTTATTTAGTGATTCAGGGGGTAAACAGTACAAATGTCATCTTCTTAGACCCTTTTGTAAAATTTCCAGTCATTTTGTTGAGGTTGGTCACCCTGGATCTAAACAAGACATCTGAAAATTTACATCTAACAGTTGTGTTCTTTCCCACAGTTTTCTTGGTATTATTCCTTTTCAGTGTAAATCTTCGTTTTATATGAGCGCTAATGAAGTCATACTGCTTAATCTGCAACAACCCACGATGGTATGAAAACGAAAATGATATAACAAGCTATCATTTCTAGATTTGCCTGCGTGTTCAAATGTGAACAGGCAGGCAAATCTTTCCTTTATCCCATGAAAGGTCTGGTGCGAGCAATAAAAGTGTAAATTAATGAGACTTTAAGTTGCCTTTATAGCCCAGACTGTCAGTAACTTTAATGAAAGTTCACTATTGGAGGTCGCGTTGTATTCCCAAGATTTAAGTGTCAAACATTAAAATCTCCTTGCTTTCTATTTGAGGCGTCAAAATGGCAAATAAATATTGAATTGATACTCAGTCTCATGTAGAATTGAAACAAATGTTCGACACCTGAAAATATCTTGAAAATTCTGAACTTTATGGACTCAGAAGAAGCCAAAGATGTCAGGGCTTTATCATGTCATGAGTCCTAAGATTTTTCTGAGCTGGAAAAAGGCTTATCTGGAAATGTATTTTTTGCTTTGAGAATTTTTTTCACCTTGTGAAAGAATATGCTTGAGTATTTCTTTAGGTGTGATACATAATTATAATAATTAAATAATTTTGTTGTATATTTCTGTATTATATACAATATATATAAATGTAATATTATATATAATATTTATAATATCATAGTTACAAGAAAATAAATATAAGTTTAATTTACCAGCTGTAGTTAAAAATCAATATGGAGGCCTTTAGAAAAGATTATCTTTATTCACAGAAAAAAAGACTTGTGTTGGGAAATCTCACGCACTCACAGTGGGATTCTAGTTTTTTTTTTGTTTTTTTTAGAGATTAACGTAATCTTGTAATAGCAAGTTATCGCGGCTCTTATAGAACACGGAGTCATTTATAAACGATGCAATTTACGTAAAAACCTCGGTTTCATTCTGAGTTAGGAAATTACTCAACAAGATAGAACTTTCCAGAAACTTTGGCATTGCATGCGGATCTAATTACGTAATTGATTTTTGGTATTTTTATTGGTTCGAGTATAGCTAAATTTGCTTGTGATTGGCTAGAAATTTCTAGAATTTCCTTAATTGCTAGTATATAAGAATGTAATGAATCCTCATGGTTTAAGTTGTGTTTTAGAGAGATTTTCACGATGTACGTTATGTTGAATTAATTGAAGAAAATTGTGAAAACGTATAGATTGCTTCTCTCTAAGAGTTGTTCTAATCGTTTAAGAACTAGTGCAGTAGGGATATTGCGATAATTCCTACATTAATGGCCCACCGAACTGAATAAACGAAAAGAGCAAAATGGAAAATTTAGAGAAAGCTAAAAGGAAGAGAAAATCTCATCGTGGAACGACGACGAAGCTGATAAATAAAGTCGAGGATGTCTTGGGACGGGAAGACAAGGATAAGTTCGGGATCGAACAGTGTCTGGTTGATTTGAAGGAAAAGGCACAAATTTTAAAGGTACTAGACGATTTTATTTTTGATTTAATTGTTGAAATTGCGGACGATGATGCCTGCGATAAGGAAGCCGATGAGGCTAGTGAAATCAAAGAGAAAATTACCTATACCATAGTAACACTCGAAAATGCTTTGAAACAATTAGACATTGTATCATATGTATCGGAGAAAAACTTTCAACACAGGACCTCAGGCAACTTGTTAAGGAGTCCCTCTAGAGAAAGCGTAAGTTCAATCGCCGCGTCCATTGCCAACTTAGAGATTAATAATAGAAAGGTTAAGCTCCCAAAATTAGAGTTGAAAAGGTTTGGGGGAAAAATAGCAGAATGGCCAGAATTTTGGGACGGATTTCGAAGTGCTGTACATGAGGACAGTCAACTTGCGAAGGTAGACAAGTTTAAATACCTCAAGAGTTTTCTCGAAGAGCCTGCCAGAGGTGTAGTTTCAGGGTTTTCCCTCACGGATGCGGATTACGACTCAGCTATAGAGCTTTTAAAAGGGAGGTACGACAAGCCAAGCGTCATCAAACGCGCCCACTTAAATGACCTAATAAACTTGGCATCAGTTTTCAACGAGAAATACGTTCAGAGATTGCGTCATCTACACTACCAAATCGAGACCCGTTTTCGTGCGATGGAGGCTCAAAGGGTCGACAAGGAAACCCAGCGTAGTCGTTCCTGTCCTCATGGGAAAGATTCCTGAGTCGCTGAGGAATAATATGATTCGGTTTGGAAGCAACCACATGGAATGGAACCTTGACGACATGATTGGTGCTCTTGGAAAGGAACTGGAAGTTCTCGAGGGATATTTCCCGACAATGCAGCAAGCCGGAGGAGAAAGGAGACAAGCTAGGCCCAGGCCGCAAAAGGGTAAGCCCCCAACGGCCTCAGCTTTGTTCACAGGCAACGATGGCCAGAAGAAATATGCTTTCTGTAAATAAGAACATCCACCAGAGAAATGCACAAAACTTAAGGACATAAAGGAGCGTAAGGATTTTTTAATTAAATCTGCTAGATGTTTTAGTTGTTTAATACCTGGTCATACAAATGTCGCAATAAGGTAAATTGTAATCTGTGTAAGGGGTATCACCACTGTGCCATTTGCCCCACCCTTGCTCCCGCGCCCAGTAAGGACTTCCAGCTGCAGTCTACCGCACCTGCACTAGACCCCACTGCTTCAGCATGGGTTGGGAATACTGGCTCAGAAGGGAGAGTGGCCTTGCAAACAGCCTTAGCTGTAGTGAATGGCAAAAGAAAGGATAAGGTGAGGGTTTTGTTTGATACAGGTAGCCATAGATCCTTCATTACTGCTAAGGCTGTTGGGAAACTCAGATTAAGGCCTGTGAGGACAGAACTGCTTGGGATCAAGGCGTTCGGAAGTAATGAGTCGAATGTTGCCATGAGAGATGTTGTACGAATCTCATTAGATCCACCAGAAGGGGGTGAAAATGTTTTAGTAGAAGCCTTTGTTGTCGGGGATATTTCTAGTATTCCAAATATAAATATTGAAGTAGTCAAGGGTAATTACTCACATTTGTCCAAGTTATGGTTTTCAGATGTGAGTAGAACAGAAGAAGCACTGGAAGTGGACTGCCTGATTGGATCGGACTGGCTCTGGCAGTTTCAAAAGGGTGAAACTATACGAGGGGGGCCAGATGAACCTGTGGCAGTAAAGACTAGCTTGGGCTGGGTAATCTCAGGACCACTGAAAGGTGAGAAACTCGCTTCTGATTCAAATGTTAATATTTGTGTTGCATCAATGTTTTCCCTTGCAGCTAATCATAATGATGACTTAGACATGAAGATTCAAAAGCTTTGGGACCTTGATAGTTTGGGAATTAGGGAGGGAAATAAATTTCATGAGAATGTATTAGATAATATTTCCTTTGAAGGTGGGCGTTATTCGGTTGAGCTTCCCTGGAAATTGGGGCATAAACCCTTAGGCTCCAATTATAACGTCAGCTTGCAACGCTTGAAGGGTCAGGTCAAGAAATTGAAGCAGAGCCCAAATATTTATGAGCAATACAACGAAATTATTTCACAGCAAGCCGAGCAGGGCATAATAGAACAGGTAACAGAGCTTGAAGCCGCTGGCTCTGTGCACTATCTCCCTCACAGGGCTGTATTGAGGGAGAATGCAGAAACCACTAAGGTTAGGGTAGTGTACGATGCTTCAAGCAAGAATCGCAAATCCGAAGCCTCGTTAAATGATTGCTTGCATGTAGGGCCTTCACTGACTCCTTTAATATTTGATGACCTTCTCAGGTTTAGGACAAATCCAATAGCCTTAGTAGGTGATATTGAGAAGGCGTTTTTAAACATTGAAATTCACCCCAAAATTCGAGACTGCCTGAGATTTCTTTGGTTGAAGGACATACATGCTGAGAACCCAGAGGTGGTAGTTTATCGCTTCAATAGGGTAGTTTTTGGGTGTAACTCTTCACCATTTCTCCTAAACTGCGTTCTGAGGCATCATATCCAGACGTACGAAAAGGAGGACCCAGAGTTTGTGAGTAAAATGATAGGAGGGTTCTTTGTAGACGATTTAGTGACGGGATGTGCGGACACCAAAGAGGCTTTAAGTCTGTATGAGAAAGCAAGAGAGCGAATGAAAGAAGGAGGATTTAACTTGCGTAAGTGGAAGACAAATGATAGGACGCTTGCCCGTGAGATTGCAGTTAAGGAAGGAGAGGGATCAAAGGAGAGACTAGCACCTGACCTAGAAGACACCTCATATGCTAAGGAGACCCTAGGTGCAACCGTGAGTAAGGGAGAAAAGACTAAGGTGCCAGGCATTACTTGGAACAATGTAAAGGACACCTGGGAATTTAATCTAGGTAACAGAAGCCAAGAGATTATCAGGGCTGTTCCAACCACCAAGAGAGGAATTCTTAGTGCCTTAGCCTCCATATTTTAACCACGTGAATTGGTCAGTCCCATAGTTGTCTCGGCTAAAATACTGTTTCAGGAATTGTGCCTTGAGAAATTGGGCTGGGACGATCCCCTTTCAAAAGATAAGAGTGCCAGGTGGGAAGAATGGTTGAAGGACTTGAATGAAACTGGGACAATCTGCCTCCATAGATGTGTTGTGTCCACAAGCAAAGGCACATTTTTTAATAGGCAACTACATGGTTTTGCGGATGCCAGCCAAAGGGCTTATTGTGGAATGGTCTATCTGGTAGAAGAAACAACTAAAGGAATTTTTACCGGGCTCTTGTGTGCCAAAACAAGAGTAGCCCCACTTAAGGAACTAACCATACCCCGGTTAGAATTAATGTCAGCTAGAGTGTTAGCAACCCTCATGAACACAGTGGTAGAAGCTTTGGGTCCACAGTTCAAGGTCGACAGTCTCAAGTATTGGCTGGGCAGCAAGACTGCCCTCTATTGGATCTATAACAATGGAGAGTGGAAACAGTTTGTCCACCACCGAGTCAATGAAATTCTTGGATTGACTAAAAAGGAGGACTTGGGGCACGTAGCCGGCATCGAAAACCCAGCTGACCTAGGATCTAGGGGGGTCAAAGCAAGTCATCTTAAGCAAAGCAAACTGTGGTGGCAAGGACCAGAGTGGTTGAGAAAAGGGAAGGAGAGCTGGTCTAAGGAATTATTGCTGGAAGACACCAATGTAGTGACGAGTGAAAGAAAGAAGAATGCAAATGTGTTAATGACTTTGGGAAGCAAGATAGGAGTGAGTGAGATAGTCAATATAAGTAGGCATAGCACATTGTCCAAGCTCCTCAGAGTGACTGCTTATGTGCAGAGATTTATTAGAAACTTGAGAGAGCTGAAGGCAGGGAGAAGACCGAAATTAGGGGCTTTGGAAGTGGAGGAGATAGAGAGAGCAGAGAGAACTTGGATCAAGGAAGCCCAAAAATCATTAATGGAAACTGATGAGTACAAAACATTGTCAGTACAATTGGGAGTAATGAATGAGGATGGACAGTTGGTGTGTAAGGGAAGATTAGGTAATGCTGATATGGAGTATAGAAGGAAGCACCCGATACTTCTTCCTAAGCACAATGCCTTTACTGACCTCGTAATTCATGATTGCCATGCAAGAGTGCATCACAACAAACTCCGGTCAACTTTAACAGAATTGAGAGGAAGGTTCTGGGTACCTCAAGGAAGACAGCAAGTAAAGCGGGTGATACGGAGGTGTCAGACATGTAAGAGACTAGAGGGTAAGGGTTTTAAACCACCTCCCACCACTGAATTGCCAAATTTTAGGGTAACTGAAACTCTACCGTTCAGCAATACTGGTGTAGACTTTGCAGGTCCATTATATGTGAAGAGAAGTACAGGTGAGATGCAAACGGTTTATATAACCTTATTCACATGTTGTGTTACCAGAGCAGTGCACTTGGAGTTGATTTCGGATTTGCAAACCTCTACATTTGTGAATTGCTTGAGAAGATTTTGTGCAAGGAGGGGTACACCCAGACTCATTAACTCGGACAATGCTCTTACCTTCAAGGCAGCAGACAAGTTATTAAAGAAGTTGACACTGGATCACACCCTCCAAGGGTTTTTAGAGCAGCATAGAATAAAATGGAAATTCAATTTACCCCTCTCGCCCTGGTGGGGAGGGTATTTTGAAAGGATGTTAGGTAGTGTCAAACGTTGTCTTAGAAAGGTACTAGGGAATGCTAGGTTAACATTCGATGAACTTAGTACCATCTTAAATGAGATTGAGAGCACCTTGAACTGCAGACCCTTGACCTATCTTTAGGACGAACTCGGAGCTGTCTTGACACCCTCTCATCTACTTACCGGACATCGATTTTCATCCTTGGCAGAGGGTATTGAACCAAATGTCGAATTTGATGAATCTCATGATGATATATGTAAAAGATTTTTATATCTAACGAAAAAACTCACTCATTTCTGGAACAGGTGGAGAAAGGAATATATGACAGATCTGAGAGAGTTTCACAAGATGAGCAACTCTGGGACTGTCCCTGTCAAAAAGGGAGATCTTGTGTTACTGCAAGAGGACAATGTCAAGCGGGGACAGTGGAAAGTTGCAATTGTAGAAGACCTCTTGGGGAAAGATAAAGAACCAAGAGGCGCTACTGTGCGTAAGTATGAGAGAGGTAAGCCAGTTATTCTAAATAGACCCCTCCAACGACTTTACCCCTTGGAGATTTTGTGCAACGATAACACTGGTGAGATGAATGGAGAGAGACAGTCTTCAATGCAGGATGGTGAGCACAATGTAAGGAAGGAGAATGAGAGTCGACGCCAGTCTAGTCGTGTTGCAGCTAAGGACGCGCGCTGGAAATCCAAGCTCATGCTTGACCCATAACCTGGGTCAAGGATGGGGGGTATGTTGGGAAACCTCACGCACTCACAGTGGGATTCTAGTTTGTTTTTTGTTTTTTTAAGAGATTAACGTAATCTTGTAA
Source organism: Morbakka virulenta (assembly GCA_003991215.1). Lineage (NCBI taxonomy): Eukaryota > Metazoa > Cnidaria > Cubozoa > Carybdeida > Carukiidae > Morbakka > Morbakka virulenta. The sequence continues at coordinate 3,779,541 of RDPX01000045.1, read as the reverse complement.
TAGCAAGTTATCGCGGCTCTTACAGAACACGGAGTCATTTATTAAACGATGCAATTTACGTAAAACCCTCGGTTTCATTCTGAGTTAGGAAATTACTCAACAAGATAGAACTTTCCAGAAACTTTGGCATTGTATTCGGATTTAATTACGTAATTGATTTTTGGTATTTTTATTGGTTCGAGTATAGCTAAATTTGCTTGTGATTGGCTAGAAATTTCTAGAATTTCCTTAATTGCTAGTATATAAGAATGTAATGAATCCTCATGGTTTAAGTTGTGTTTTAGAGAGATTTTCACGATGTACGTTATGTTGAATTAATTGAAGAAAATTGTGAAAACGTATAGATTGCTTCTCTCTAAGAGTTGTTCTAATCGTTTAAGAACTAGTGCAGTAGGGATATTGCGATAATTCCTACAACTTGTATGTGTAAGTTTCAATAGCACCTTTGAACGTGAAATTATAAGCAATATGTAATGTTATTTAAACTTTACTCATTTTTCATCTATTTCTTGCGGTGTTCAAATTTTACATTCATCTTTTGTAAAATATGATTAATGTTTAGAGGTTCACAGATTTTGATTTAACAAATGGACTAAAACTCTTAGAATTATGTTAGTTAGCAAATTAACCTTTATGTTTACTTCACTAAATAAACATAAAACATAGCTTTCCTTCTGTTGTTGTTTTATCGCAGGTAACAGTGGATAAGAAGTTCAAACTTATATCGGGAGACAAGCTGTTTCTGTTTTCAAACGCCGTCGTGTTGATCGTGTGCTATGAACCTGCTGGACCTAAGCCGAATATTAATGATAAAACAACGAAAAAGCCAGCCACAAAGAGCAATATCACTTTTATCTTTACTTTGTGGTCATAAGCTCTTGGAACCAAATGTATATCTTTAATGTGTGACTTCAAATGAAGGCGTACATGGCCTCGTTTTGTTGTTGGCAGGAGTATGAAGTCGAAAAATGGAACCACAACTCAATCAATTCTTTGTAATAAGGTAAATTTAAATACTGCTCTTATCAAAACAACTGCCTGTGGCAATATTTTGCCTTACGCACAACAAAATTTGATAAACTTTAATCTAGGAGGCAAAATAACTGCATCTTTCGTGCTGGACAGGTATGTCTTCAGTGACATCGTACTGATTCTGATACCACTCACGGTTGAAAAAAAAGTTTCAGCAACAACTGTGGACCTAGGCCCAGATTTGTATTAGGTCTATAAAACAGCGAGTTTCTGAGATGGAATTATACAATTCTTTCGGCATGCAGTAGAAATAATCAATTCATCTTTCTTAAATTTTGTAACTTTAGGTTATATTTTTGTTACGTAAATCCTTACATTTCTATTTCACTTTGCCATTTCAAATGCCCCAAGGAATTCTCCTTCTTCTTTCAGGGCTAGGAAAGAACTTAGAGTTTCTTGGACTTAATTCCCAACTATCGTGCCCAAAGTTTCATAATTTTCAGGTTGCATTTTGTACTGTGATTTAAAGAGTTTTTCCAGGCACCAGTGACCCCTCCGACGGTCACAAAAAAAGAAGGAAGTCGAGCTGAACATATCAATGTTCAATAAAAAGTTATTGTGGGATTTTAGCAATCTTTTAAAATAAATCTATTGTTTCCGAGTTTTCATTGCTATTTGTGATATTGAATTATAAAAATAAATTTCTGTTTTGTCGACCACTTGTGTTAGGATAGATATATTTTTTGTACCGCTCATATTTTTGAGGCAGCAGGATGAAATTTTAATAGAGCCCTCCCCCAACGTAAACCCGCTGGTGAGATCACTGTTAAGAGTGAGTTTTATAGACTTCCTTATAAAATTTAGGATTCTAAAGCTTTGTAGAAATTCCTTAGTTGATTGGTTACGTGCTAAACCTTGGTACAGGCATTGGCGATCATGCGACTCCAAGCCATTCTAACACTGCAGGCATGGATGAGTTCATTTCAGCTCAGACTGTTGTTCGTAGTCCAATTGTTTAGAGACTGTAAAAATGTCTTTTTTTGTCTTCCACTGGCTCACCTGCCCCTGATCTTTCCTAACAAAGCAAGGCGTTCCAGATTCGGATGTCTCATATTGTGCACCAGGAATTGCATCGGTCTTTGCCGTATTGTATTGATGAGTGACATTTTGTTGTTGGCCAGGAAAAGAGCTTCATTGTTTGGTTTGTGTTCTGTCCATGATATGCGGAGCATTCTCCTTAGAAACCACATTTCAGCTGCTTCTAATTTTGCTTGAGTCGTTACGCTGATGTTCCAACGCTCATAACCACATAACAGTACCGACCAAACGTATGTTTTTAAAGCTCTTTTCTTGGTATCGATTGTGATATTTCTATTTAGGAGGGTAGTACGTAACTTGGAGAAGCAATCTTTCGCTAGTGCTATTCTTTTCATTATTTCATCTTTACATTTTCCAATGGATGTGATGGTAAAACCCAAGTATCAAAAACTCGGTACCTGCCTGACTGGTATCCCTTTTCTCATGAGGTGGCATAATGTTGGCTCTTTCTGGGATATAGCCATGCACTATGTTTTGTTAATGTTGAGGTCCAAGCCCATTTCTTCACTTTTTTAAACAACCACGTCAAGGTTGTTTTGTAGTTTGTGTTCTGAATCTGCAAATAAAACAGTGTCATTGTAGGGCCCTTGAGTTACCCTGTAAAGTCAATAAGGTGCAACCCCCTGAAAAATATAGTTTTAATCGATGCTTGTAGTGTGTGTTCGTGGGTTGACGTAAATTCTCTTCGTCTGTCTGTCTGTCTGTCTGTCTCTCTCTCTCTCTCTCTCTCTCGTCAAAAAGCAACAATCTTGAACTAACGTATTCAAACTGAAATATAGAGCAATAAGAAGTTTTATCATCGACATATCTTAAGTTGTTGATGTTTTGTCCGCCTATTTCTATTCTATCCATGTCGTCAATATTTCTTAGTATGTACTCACTGTAGAAGTTGAAAAGATCTCGTGATAGACACACCCTTGTCTTACGCCTCTGCGGATCGGTCGGAAGTCGTCGTATTCGTCGTATTCCTAATCGCAGCATTTTGTTTCCAGTACAGGTTAAGTAGAACTCTCAAGTCTTTTCCGCCGATGACCAGAGAATATGAAACAGCTTATCATGTTGAACTTTATCGAAAGCTTTTAAGTAGTCTATAAAACATAGGAAAAGGCCTTTCTGCACTTCGATTAATCTTTCCATAATTGAATTAAATGTAAAGATAGCATTTCTTGTTCTTTTGTCTTTAACAAAGTCAACTTGTGCAGGTGATTTTTTCGGATTGATTTTATATCTAGTGTGGACCATTACGATCATGATTTTCAAAATGTGGCCCATAACACTGATTATGCGATGCAGAGAGCACTCTATTACTCCTGTTTTCTTAGGAATGGCGATAAAAATGGACTTTAGAAGATCACATGGGATTTTTCCTTTGTGTCGTAAATGATGTTCAGGGCACTTGTAATTTCGTTCAGACCCCATTTGTCCAAAGCTTCCAAAATTTCAACTGATATGTTATCTGGACCGACAGCCTTGCCTTCTTTCATCTTTTTACTTATTACTGGTCTGTCTCTCCTTGTATCGAAAAATATTTCTTCAATATATTTGGACCATCTCTTTAAGATGTCTTGTTTGTCCATCAAGATGGTGCCATTAGCAGCTCTGATGCATCCTGTCTGGTGTAAATGCCTGTTTCCTTCTACATAGTTCTTTTATGCATGTATTTGCTGTTTCGCTTCTTACTCTTCAATTTCCTGACGTTGGCTGTTGATTCATGCTTCTTTGGCTTTCCTGCATTTTGTCTTTATTTCTTTATTTAGTAGTTGATATTTGTCAGGTTGGTTTCTAGCATTTCGTCTCTCTTCCATCTTGTTTAGAATTTCTGGTGTAATCCATTTTTTGTGATTTTTCTTCTGGATCTTTGGGACGACTTAGCTAATGGATGTTTATACACATCCTTTAAGTCTCTGTAGTTTTTCTTCTGCGGATGTAGCCTGTTCCAATAGTCCGAACTTGTTCTCACTGTCACTCACTACAAACTGATCTCTGATACTTGTATCACTGAGTAGAAGATTTACTTAGTGTTTTGATGACGATTTTGGTTTTTTCAGTGCCTTCAGCTTTATTCTTATTTTGCACAACACAGGCTTATAGTCGCTAGAACAAACTGCTTCTGGTGTAGAGTTGCAGGAAAGCACGGAATTTCTGAATTGTTTCGGAGTTAGGATGTAATCAATCTGAAACCGAAAGCTTGAAGAGGCCGAAAGCTTTTTTGATCGACGAATAACCCTGGAATGGTAGATGCGAAAAAAAAGGAAACAATCAAACCAGTTTTAACATTCAAAACACTAAAAATTATAAACCACTAGATTGTCCAAAAGCTTATTATTGCTATTAAGGACGATAGACAGTGTTTAGCAACAGCAGAAGTGACATTTAACACACCCAAGATAAAATAGCTAGTAATTTTCTTAAAATTTATCTGTGATATTTTCAGGGAACTGGCCCTGATGATATTTTCCCAATAATCAGAGATNATCTTGAACTAACGTATTCAAACTGAAATATAGAGCAATAAGAAGTTTTATCATCGACATATCTTAAGTTGTTGATGTTTTGTCCGCCTATTTCTATTCTATCCATGTCGTCAATATTTCTTAGTATGTACTCACTGTAGAAGTTGAAAAGATCTCGTGATAGACACACCCTTGTCTTACGCCTCTGCGGATCGGTCGGAAGTCGTCGTATTCGTCGTATTCCTAATCGCAGCATTTTGTTTCCAGTACAGGTTAAGTAGAACTCTCAAGTCTTTTCCGCCGATGACCAGAGAATATGAAACAGCTTATCATGTTGAACTTTATCGAAAGCTTTTAAGTAGTCTATAAAACATAGGAAAAGGCCTTTTTGCACTTCGATTAATCTTTCCATAATTGAATTAAATGTAAAGATAGCATTTCTTGTTCTTTTGTCTTTAACAAAGTCAACTTGTGCAGGTGATTTTTTCGGATTGATTTTATATCTAGTGTGGACCATTACGATCATGATTTTCAAAATGTGGCCCATAACACTGATTATGCGATGCAGAGAGCACTCTATTACTCCTGTTTTCTTAGGAATGGCGATAAAAATGGACTTTAGAAGATCACATGGGATTTTTCCTTTGTGTCGTAAATGATGTTCAGGGCACTTGTAATTTCGTTCAGACCCCATTTGTCCAAAGCTTCCAAAATTTCAACTGATATGTTATCTGGACCGACAGCCTTGCCTTCTTTCATCTTTTTACTTATTACTGGTCTGTCTCTCCTTGTATCGAAAAATATTTCTTCAATATATTTGGACCATCTCTTTAAGATGTCTTGTTTGTCCATCAAGATGGTGCCATTAGCAGCTCTGATGCATCCTGTCTGGTGTAAATGCCTGTTTCCTTCTACATAGTTCTTTTATGCATGTATTTGCTGTTTCGCTTCTTACTCTTCAATTTCCTGACGTTGGCTGTTGATTCATGCTTCTTTGGCTTTCCTGCATTTTGTCTTTATTTCTTTATTTAGTAGTTGATATTTGTCAGGTTGGTTTCTAGCATTTCGTCTCTCTTCCATCTTGTTTAGAATTTCTGGTGTAATCCATTTTTTGTGATTTTTCTTCTGGATCTTTGGGACGACTTAGCTAATGGATGTTTATACACATCCTTTAAGTCTCTGTAGTTTTTCTTCTGCGGATGTAGCCTGTTCCAATAGTCCGAACTTGTTCTCACTGTCACTCACTACAAACTGATCTCTGATACTTGTATCACTGAGTAGAAGATTTACTTAGTGTTTTGATGACGATTTTGGTTTTTTCAGTGCCTTCAGCTTTATTCTTATTTTGCACAACACAGGCTTATAGTCACTAGAACAAACTGCTCCTGGTGTAGAGTTGCAGGAAAGCACGGATTTTCTGAATTGTTTCGGAGTTAGGATGTAATCAATCTGAAACCTTCCCGTGTCACCAGGTCTTTTCCATGTCCACTTACGTCCTTTATGATTCTGGAACCATGTGGAACTGGAACCATGAATCTTTTAACAGTCAAATAACATATTTCTTTCTAAACTACAATCACAATCTCACGAACTTCTTAAATGTAGTTGCGCTACTAAGTCACAGCCAATAAATGAAAGGTTTCAGAAAATATTTTTAGACAAATACCTACAACATAATTACGAAATAGGGTAGGTAAATTTTGGAATTATTGAAAAAGAGATTCCAAGAAACGACGAGCTAAAAACGTGCTTAAAAATGACGAAAAAATATAAAGAGAAAAACGAAATAATTTCAAGGTGGAGACTTTGTAGATTACACCAAATAAAAAGTAAATGTATTATCATCAGAAAAGAGAATTTTTTTACTCCGAAAGGTAGGAGTTTTATTGCTGTTGTCTTTGTTTTAGATTCTCTTACAGTGGATATTATCTCCTTCTTTCTGTCTTTTTCTCTATTTCCGAAGTACAGGTTCATCCATAGAAACATTGTTTTCCTTCAAGGGTCACCGAGGCAAAGGGAAAATATCGTTAGACGAGCATATCGAATTGAGGAAATTTTCTTGATACGTTGGTTATAATGATTAACATTTTGAAGCTGCTTTTTGTAATGCATACAATTACCACTCATAAAAATATATCTAATAAAATTTGAAGAAGAGTTCATTAGTAAATTTTGCATTGGCTGGAAAAATGTAGAAGGGATGTATGAAACATCAATATTCATATTGTCAGAGAAAAGCTACAGTTTTCACGTCAACAAAAGTTCATGATACACCAACAAGGAATCAATAGGAATTAATAGCACTCGTTTTCAACATTCTTTATCTTGTACAAGGACTTGATAAGAATAGAGATTTAATTGAAGAGGCCGAAAGCTTTTTTGATCGACGAATAACCCTGGAATGGTAGATGCGGAAAAAAAGGAAACAATCAAACCAGTTTTAACATTCAAAACACTAAAAATTATAAACCACTAGATTGTCCAAAAGCTTATTATTGCTATTAAGGACGATAGACAGTGTTTAACAACAGCAGAAGTGACATTTAACACACCCAAGATAAAATAGCTAGTAATTTTCTTAAAATTTATCTGTGATATTTTTTTAGAGAACTGGCCCTGATGATATTTTCCCAATAATCAGAGATGTCCTCTTAGACTTATAGTACAGTGTTTTGAATGCTCAAGCTCAGTATTAGGAAGGACCAGACCATTGAAGGACAACAAAACTAGTGTGATCACCAAATTAGAAGAGAATATCCCTGGACTGTGTTGTTGGTTTGTGTTGACTTTCAGGTCTTCCAGGCTCAAGCCCTCAAGTAATCTTTTGTCCCTTTACTTGCATTGGTCCTGTTACTTGAAATTGTTTTTGTTACAAAGCTACATACGATTTTACTTTCTGGCATTTATTTAGCGAGATTTGATCCAGGAAAAAATTACATAAATGATGAAAGGAAGTTCTCTTGCCGACAAAAGACGAAAGAGCATAATGGTTATATTTATGGCATTGTGAATATAATAAAGATGAAGAGGAACAGAACTTAATCATGAAAGAATTTGTTGTGATCTGGTAATTTGACTTTGGAAGGGAAATAGTTTTGTACTCGGATGCTCAGCTCTGATAAATTTATATACTCTGATAAACTAAATAAATAAACTCTGATAAAGCCCGTGACCTTGAACGACTAGGATGACGTCTGACAGGGTTGCCTTTCTTAAGGGGAGGAGGGTCTCTTTAGCCTTGGTTGTCAAGTCTTCTAGAGAATATGTCTTGATAAGTGTTACCGGTGATAGTGTCATCTCATCACATCCATCTCTTATGAGACCAATGTGTGGTGGATAGTGTCTGCCGTCGCTCCCTTTGATTCCATCCCCATTACCAAAGGGGTCAGTTACTCGGCATGCTGATAGGTTGAGCCCAGATGATGGTATCGGTCATCTATTCCTTTTTTATTCATGATCTTTCTATCTATAATCGACAGGATCTTCCAGCTGTTACTGTAAAAGAACTTGAATGGTAAGGTCAGTCTTTCGTGTGCATTAGATTGTCTCTCTTACACGCTACTTGTACCTATTTTTCTTGTATGGATCTTCCTCTTCTGATTCTTGGTTAGCTATTAAAACAGCATCAGACTCCATTGATAAGCTCTTGGAAAAGCATCACACTGCGAACATTTTTGTCTTTGGTGACTTTAATGCTATCACATGTCTAATTGAGTCAATTAATAAGACTGACAGACTTGGAGAAGTTATTTACAACTTCGCTCTTGCTCATGATCTTGTACAGCTTGTTGATTTTCCAACAAGATTTCCTGATTCAAACTTAAAAGAAATTTCTCTTTTCAATCCCTTTTAGACTTCTGTTCCTGAGCATTGTACAGTTTCATCTTTACCTCCCTTTGAATCTTAAGATCATGTTGTTGTCACTGTTGAGGTTAAGGTAATTGTTTCAAATTTTGTTGACAACCCATATAATTGAAAGAGTTTTAAAATTGGCCTGGCTGACTAGGATAGAATTTGTCAATTTCTTGCGTATTACATGAGATTTGCTTTCAGATGCTACAACTGACTTCACAGAATGGGTTCAAGTTGGTATTGGAATATTTGTACCTAGTCGTAGTTACAAAGTCACACCTGTTTGTGATTCACAGTTCAATGCTCAATGTTCTTCTTCTGCCATTGGTCATCGCAATTATTTCCATGGTCAATTTCAAGGTGATGGGATTCCTGAATCTCGGGTTTCTTTCAGACTGGCTAGCAGCACTTCCAGAAGGGTGATTTCGAATGCTATATCTAGCTTTGCTGAGCAAGTCCAAGAAGCTATTTCTATTCAATAACTTAGAAGTTGAAATTTCTGGAAGATTCACAATAGAGTTTTGTATTCTGCCAAGTCGATTATTCCTCCACTCTTTGATTGTGTTGGATTTGCTCTGTCCTCTAGAGAAAGCGCTGATATTTTTGCTAGATTGTTTTCTTCCAATTCCTTCTTAAATAACCCTGATGTTTCTATGCCTGAGTTCCCTCTTAAACTGATAAGATTTTGGACTCTGTCATAATAAATACAAGGCAAAATGCAAAGATTGTTCACGGGCTTGATTAACCTAAAGTTCATGGTCCAGGTTTGATTCCGGCAGTTGTTTTGAAAGAGTGTGCCTCTGAGCTATTTTCTTTTCTGTCAGAAGTTTTTAACCTTTGCCTATCGAAATCTTGTGTTTTTTAAAAAAATTTCTAGCTTTGTTCCTATGTACAAGATTAAAGATGAGCTATCTGGTCCTCACCTTTAAGTCTTCTTTATGTCATTAGTAAGGTCTTATAAATAAGCTTTCTGGTTATGGTATTTGTGGAAAAGTCTTTTGAATCTTGGAGTCCTTTCTCTCAGATTATAAAATGCGTAACACATTAGATAGAATTAGATCTGATAAGTATTCCATTAAGGCTGGCGTTCCTCAACATCCTTTTCCTGATCCGACTCTCTTCCCTCTTTACATCAATGACCTTTCTTGTAATTTGCTTCAGTTTATTAAAATTTATGCTGATGACACTGCCCTGTGCTCTGCCATTGACCATAAGGCAACTATCAGGAACAATTCAAAATTGCTGATGGCTTAGAATCTGACTTTCAGGGTGTCAAAGAATGGGGAAGAAAACGACTGGTTTCTTTCAATGCGGCCAGAACGCAACTGATGTGATTCAATAGAAAGCGGAGCCCTTTTCTCTATCCAATACTTATGGAATATCATTCTGACGTCAACAATGGTGAGGTTGCCTCTCCTCGTGAGAAATGTTTATTAATGAGAATTCTTGGTTTGTCATTTTCTCCAGGTCTTTCTTGGGACCATTATATTCAATCTATTGGCAAACATGCATCCCAAATAGGTTAATTTTTTTATTGTGCTAGAAAATACCTTACAGCTGAGGCCATCTTGTATCTGTAAATCTGCTATTCACGTTTGCATGGGGTACTCTTGCTATATCTGGACAGGTACTCTGTCATCTTATCTTGATGTTCTTGATCGAGTTCAGAGACGTGTTTGTAACTAGATAGGTATAGATCTTGTTGCTACTCTTCAGCCTTTATCTCATCGATGGAATGTGGCTTGTCTTAGTCTTTTCTATAGGAATTATCATGGGAATTGTTCTGATGAGCTATTCTCGTTGGTACCAATTCACCTTGTTTGTGTGAATTGTTTCTCTCAACGTCTTCATCCTCGTGCAGTTCTTGTCCTTGGTTGTAATAAATCTTTCTATGACTGTAAATTTTTCTTTTCAGACTGCAAAATTACGGAGCTGTTTGAGATATTGGTACTTTCCTACATTATATGATATTAAGGGCTTGTTTCCATAGAGCTGCAATTTCCGCTGTAGCGGAAAATGCGCGTGAGCTTTTTCCGCCTGAGCCTCAAGCCATTTCCACACAGCGTATTTTTTTCTTTGCGCGTTTTCATGTGAATAAACATGACAGCAAAAACAAGAGGTTTCTCTTGCTTCAAAAGCAAAAATTGATTTTAATATTGCTTGTATTATTGTGTCGTAAACAAAGACCCCCTCAGAATGGAATTCAAAGACAAAGGAAATTCTGGGTGAGAAAGCTATTTCAGGAGAGAAGAAATAAAGGCTTATATAAGGTTTTAGTACAGGATTTAATGCTGTTTGACAATGAATATTTCTTCAAAGTCTTCAAAATGCTACCCAGACGATTCGAAGAACTTCTTTCGTGGGTTGCTCCTTTTATTTCGAAATCATCTAGAATTCGCGATGTTACAGGACCAAGTGAAAGGCTTTGTATAACATTATGGTACCTGTCAAGTGGCGATGCACAAGTTTTGTTTTTGTTGATAATGTACGATACCAGAACTGGCAGATGAAATGGCCGAGGTATCTATCGTTATTATTTTCTTCTGTTGATGTTTCTGTTCTGCTTCCTTTTGTTCCTTTAAGAATCTTTGATAAACTTCCTCATTATAATTGATATCCTCGTTTTCTTCATCCTCGTCAAAACTTGTCGCGACATACCTATTCGCCGCCATTTTGTTATCTGGAAATATTAGGTTTTTTGATGACCGTGCAAAAATGTTAATACAATACAAGATTACGTAATGTCTCAAATACTGAACTATCATTGGTTCTTAAACTCAGGCGGAAAAAAAATACGTTCAAAAAGTAGAACTAGTTCTACATTTTTTAAATGCTCACGAGCAGCTCGTGAGCATAAAAATCGCCTGTCCAGCAGTATTTTTAAAGCAATGCACATGCGCAATAAAAAAAGCTCGTGAGCATTTTCCTCTACAGCGGAAAATGCAGCTCTATGGAAACAAGCCTTAATGCTTTTAAGTCTAAGTCTCTTATATCTTGGCCTAACCTTGTTCTTTTTTTCTTTTTCCTTTTTTTCTGTCCTACCGTCTCAGTTCTATACACCTAGTGGCGCTATGCCTTGTAGATGTACCATTGAAAAAACGGAGAAAGAAATTAGATGAAATACTCAACTATACTTACGGAAAAAGCGGTGCACTCTACTGAATGAACTTTCGCAAACATTATCCTGTGAAGAGGGTAGTACCGATAGCTCAGTTGATAGAGAACTTGGTCATAACAGTTTTAGCCACCGAGTTTGACCCAGTTTGGTGGACATATATTATTCACTTTATTACTATCTATCGACTTTTAGCAGAAGATTAGGAAAACAGTGAGATGTAGTGTAAAAAATAAAAGATACTGGGAGAAGTTACTTGTAAAAGTGTAATTTTAATTCATTCAGTTTTTGGGCCAGATGTTGTATAAATGCAATTTTCCGACTAGAAATCAGCTCTTATGAAGGAATTGGCTGATCATGCAGTAAAGTGCAAAGAGGCAGCATTGTGATAGGGAGTATGGTTTTGGAAATGACGATCACAGTAATCTCATCCGAATTCAATTACAATCAAGAAGTTTCCAACCTTCCTACTCTGCAGGAAAGATTAAAAACAAAAATGATATTCGTCTTTAAATACCTTTTGCTGTATTTGGCTGTATTGCAACAAATACTAGATGCGGCAACCACGAAATTTAAATTCTGTAAGAGATCAATCTAGCCCTTCGCATTCGATTTGTCTGATTAATAATAATTAACAGCCGAAGTAGAAAAGGAAGGTGCATAATTGGGGTAAAAAGCAATTTACTATTTACTGAAAGAGGCTCAAGAAAGGAGAATTTTAAGAGGGTTAGCAAACGCAAAGAAATAAAGAGGCGGCACAGATAAGCACGTACTATTATGCAGAAGTTGGGGTGAGGTGGTAGTAAAATCGAAGAGCTTTTTGACAACCATTTTCCGATTGAACTTTTAATGAGGGTAGAGATATCACATTACAGACACTGACAAGTATGATAAATCTTCAATTTCCCAATAGTTTGAATTAAAAAGAAGAAAAACGTAAGCTTCTATCTTTTCATCTAAAAATTGGTATCAGATAAAGTGTGTGACGTTACGACTACTTATCTTATCCTGGCAGTGGTATTAAACATATCAAATGGAATTGAGTAGGACAATTGAAACACAATCTTGACTCTAAATGAGATTCAAAGTCCCTATCGATTTTGGTTCATAATAAAGATGAAAAAAAGGGCTTATCAACGGATTTTCTCTCAAACGAATTATTTGAAAAGTTGAAAAAAAACCCCAATGAATCTAATGGTAACGAGGTTGAACTAAAATAGATAAAGAGATTTGCAGAGATGAAAAAGAACCTATTCTGAATGATGAAATAACAAAGAATGAGTCCGGACACTCAATAAGCCTAAAATAACAAATATTCTGTATCAAAGAGAATTGACAATGAAATAAAAAAAATAACAGTAAGAAACTTTTGAAATATTAACCTACCTTTTGAATATGGTGTTTAAATCTGAATTTTTTTCTACTTACTATCTTGGCTTATAGGTAGTGAAACAGTATAAAAATGAAAAGCTAAGAGAATTGATCCAAGTAATTACCATAACATAACATTAGTAAACTGTCTGGGTACATTGTTTTCAATTCTACGTTATAAACGACTTACAAACCTTTTGACTGTTTCCAACTGGGTCTTAGGTGAAAATCAATTGGCTTTAAAAACAGGATACTGAACAACCAATCGTATTTTCAATTTGAAAATGATAATTGATAAAAGCAGCAAAGAAATCTTTTAAAGACCTAGTGAATATTTTGGCAAACAGAACGAACAATTTATAATAATAAATAAAATTTAATTTAAATATAATTAATAATAATATTAAAGTCTTATGTGTGGTCTGTTCTTTTAAGCAGTTGTGAAATGTGGAACATAAACAAGTGTATGGTGGAGGAATAAGCATCTTTAGAAGTATAGTTTTATAGGGGAATGCTCATGGGTGGATAAGCTGAACAATGAAATAGTATTAGAAAGGGTGTATGCATACAGGAGTCTGAACACATTTTTTTCCTTGTCTGTAGAAAGGAAAAATTAGAATACTTGGTGAGTACAGGAAAGTTTGAAGGAAAGAGAGCCGGTGGCAGGCAAAGAGAAGATTTTCTTAGTCGTGTGAAAAGAAAAATGTGTCATTCTTGGACAGAGAATAAGATTATAGACAATTTGAGACACCATGATCGTGGACGTCAACGAAAGCCCTCAGTTTCCATATCTATTTATGGATATGGTAGTTGAGCTGCTTTCTTAACAATAGAAAAAAAACCTTATTACACCTTGGTGAATTATGCAAAAGGTTTAAACAAATGTGAGGAAAGTCTTTATAAGTAAAACTCATTTCATATCCTGGTATTTGAAAAACTTTTTAAGACTAATAATAAATTATGTATAACAGCATTAAATCATCGATGAAAAGAATGGGATATTGAAAAATAGATTAACACCTCAAAATTCTCTTTACATTTTTTTTCAATATTTCTTAATGGTTCAGGAACTAGGTTTTATAATTTTGATAGTTAAAGGTATTATTTGCCCTAGCACTGTTAGTGAAGATTGCTAGCACTACTCTGAGTTAGCGAGACTTTCAAATTCATATAAAATGCCAGTGACTTAGAAGTTTCTGTAAGCTATCTTAACAGATAAAGTAAAGTCAAATGTAAATGCAGAAAAAAAATTATGATTTTCATCAAAAAGAGTAAATATGGTAAAAATTTTCAATTTTGTATGAAAAAGAAAACTTGAAAATAGAAAAAGAATTCAAATACTTGGGAGTCGTATTCAAAAGTAATGCGAGACTAATTATGAGACTTATTAAATATAAGCAAATATAGCAATGAGATATATGTCATTGAAAACTAAATTAAGTGAGATGCCTATGAACATTAGACTTATCTCGTTTGGCACACCTGTTAGACAAGTTTTGCTGAATGGAGCCCAATATATGGGGAATTGAAACTGCTTACAAACTGATCCACGGAGAATCCAGGGGGTTTACAATTTCTGTAACAATTTATTTCAAATGATTAGTTGTTTCAAACTATTTATATTAAAGGAATCATATAGCCTTCACAAAAAATTTCTAAAAAATCAGAATGAGAAAAGGGTGAATGAATACTGTTAAGGAATATTTTATACTTCCGAATTATCAATATTTGTATGGGATTTGCCTCATTTGCTAAATTGTTGTAAAAATAGCTAAAAATGTACTTAGAAACTAATGTATCAGGAATGGGAATCTGAGCAGTTATTCACAAATCAACGATACTAGCTTAGAATATTCAATCACAAATTGTCTTTTGAAGCTGGAGGATGGGTCAAAATTTACTATGAAAAAGTAGATATGTTTGAAACAAATGAAGTGCGAATGAGTATCATACTCTGATAAAATACAAAGCTTTATCAAGTATAAGAGAAAATCACATCTAAGTTTATTTTCAGCGATATCCCTCCTTTATCAAATTTGATACTTCAGTGAAAAATGCTATGCGTTCAAATTTGGTAACAACAAATTGATATACATTTAAAAATTAAATTTTATTTGATGCTGTTGTAAATAATAAATTCATGTGCCAAACCATTAATTATAAAAGCGTAGACAATAAACAGGAAACATTAAATTGTAATCAAGAAAAAGTCAGGTGATGGCTATCTTCCCCGGTATTTTCCGATCCTTGTTATAACTTTTGACGGATCACCATATTTCGATCAACATGGTCAAGTGGAAAAGAAAATAACGGACGCCAACGTAAGTGTTACTGAGACAAGGGCTGGAGAAGGCATGACAACAACTATGCAAATGAAAAATTAGAAAGCAAAAGTCAAGTGGTTTTTTAACAATATGAGAAACAAGGAGATCATCGAGGAAACCTGTTACTTCATGTGGCTGAGGAAAACAGAGGATTTGTGACTCGCTGTCTATAACAGCCATTTTGGTCCAGTCAAGGCCAGTGAAAAAGGTTTCGACCAAAATGAAAATAATTTTATTAGCGATATTCAAGTTTTGTAACACTAATCTTTATTTGAAATGTTAAGCAATGAATACAACGTTAACAAGAACAATACGGAACAATTTTAAGTGTGTTGATTTAAATTAAATTATTTCTCACCTTTCTTTTTCACCTTTCTCCAACGTCTCCTGTTCCGGTAGCGGGTGTCTCCCAGCTCTTCACCAGAGCGTGCCACTTACTCCTATCAAACGTATCCTCCTTCTGTAGGCTACAAACATGTAGGTCTCTCCTGATCATGTCATCCCATCTATGCTTGGGTCTCTCACGCTTTCCTCTTCCTGTCATCTTAATCTCGTATAATCTTCTCAGATCAGAGTCACCCTCCCTTCTGCTCACATGCCCAAATCATTCTAATCGCTTCCTTCTTGTGAGGTCTGTAATAGGTATTACTCCTGCCTCTTTCCTGATGTCTTCGTTTCTCCTACGCTCGTCCAGACTGATACCTAGATAATAGCTCGGCATCCTCATTTCGCACGTACTAACTTTGTTGGCCATAGCCTCTGTAATGGCCCATCTCTTGCATCCAGAAAGCAGCGCGGGGCGAATGGCCATCGAGCAGTTTCGAACTTTCAACTTCTTCGGGATCTTCTTGTCACAAAACACTCCAGAGAGCTCCCTCCATTTGCCCCATGCCTTACCGATACGCAGTTCCACCGCCCTACGACACCCTCCCTCATATTGCGATTAAGGGCCTAGGTACTTGAAAGATGTGCACTGGGTTAGGTAACTCATTTGGTTTAATCGGTACTGTCTCATCCTAATGCAATCTTGCATCCCGGGCGGGAGTAGGTGTTCAATATTTGCTCTACTGAAAATAAGAAGAATTACGTTATTTGGTATTTAAAGAGCCGTGCTCAATGGTTAGTGTAGTTGCACCGTAACCGTGAGGTTCCGAGTTCGATTCCCCGAGCAGGCGAAAAGAATTTGGAACTTTACAAAAGAAAAAGCCATTGGTTGGGGTCAGGAGGGGCATCCGGCCAAAAGATTCCTCACAGCCAAAACAAAAGCCCCTTTAAATGGGCACGGTCTGAGCCTCTCTTACTCGGGAAAAATGACGGTAAAACCAATAAAAAGTATATACTGAATTTAGAAGGATCAGATACACTAGTAAGAATAGACGACAGAGTGGAACTGTAGTACAAATTGTAAATAGTATAAATAAATTGTAATTAGTATAAATAGAATAAATGGTATAAATAGTAGAAATAGTAGAAATTGGTGGATAAAGTAAAGTCGGAACCTTTGGTTCCACTGCATTACAAACATCCTGGACGGATGTTTCCATTAATTTAGTAAGAAATTCAGTGGCAACTAAAAATCTATCCTGGTTAGGTGTTATGGTAACAGCTCCATCAAGTTCGATCAGCGACGCTCAAGTGATGGGTAATATGAATAAGAAATAAATAAAACTGCATGAATTGCAGGGATGATAGGACGTGTCAAACCGAAAAAGAGATGTGAAGAAAAAGTAATGTAAGTATTGTAGTATTTCACTGTGTATCTATGAACCTTTTTTTTCTTTGCCGGAAGTTAAGATCCTGTGGATATTGTTAACACTTTTCTAGTAGGTTTCTGGACGAGATTTAGATGATCAAATATCTAACTTTTGGGTGTAGCCAGCGTAGACCAACCCTTATGTCGATTTCTGGAAATTTCGCACCCTAAAACTGAAAAGCTTGATATTTTGACCTTTCCCTCTAGAATCGTTAAATTTGATCCATTGACCTCCCCTGAGAACATTTTGTGCCGAATATTTTAAGCCTTGTCTTCTTTCTTGTCAAAGAAATACGTTTGCTCAAATGCTGGACTTTTCGTTTTGCAGCCTTTTTTACGACTCTCAATAGCACAGAGGTTTTGTGTCAAAACGGAGGTGTGTCAAGGGCTCTTGAGGTCGGGGTTGAAGATAGAATTTGGTGTTTCAGGTAACACTCAATTCATTTTTTTTGTTCGAAATTAAGTTCAACGTTTCGAAAGTCTTTCATAAAATTGGGAGCATCCATTGGCAAGAGTCTTGCTCGAGGGTTCAGCGCTGCCATTTTTCAGTCCGCAAATTACCCATTTCGTTTGTTTAGTTCTCTTTGCATCTGAATTATCTATTCTGGATATTTGACAATATGAAGCAGATCAAAGAAGACGGATTGAAATATTCAATGTTGAAGAAGTCTCTTTGATAAATGACATCCAAACGGATGATACAGTATTTATCGTTTTTCATTGACTATTAGAAGTTAGAAAGTTTAGATTAGCATTGACTCCGGCTTCATGGATATTGAAAATAATGAATATCTTTTTGTTACGGCCAATGTTGGATCCATATTTGAGGAGGTAAGTTGTTTTTCCTTGTGGTCTTTTGGGTTCAATCTCTTCGTCTTGCAAACTGTGCTACTTCTTGATGTTAAGATTAGTTAATTTAGATAGTGAGTAAAAACCACGCCTCGAAACTGATTAGTAATCTTACGCATACTACTTGATTTAACTACTCGATTTTTTTTACACAAGAAGAGCAAAATGTTTGACGAACGAGAAAAGTCGGGAGAATTCCGAAATGTGTTTGCTGAGTTGGTGCGAATAATTTTTCTTTAAGAACTACATTTTTTTTGTTGACTGCATGCCTGCTAATTATTAACACATTGTCAGGAGTATTTCTAACTTGGCTTGGTTTTTTCCCCTCGTTAAGCGGTACAACAGCTGTTTTTCGACATGTTTTAGGTGCTCAGTCAAATAGAGCGGCCTTAAAAATGAAATCTCTTCAACATCTACTCCTGGATAGATCAGAAAACATTTTCAAGATAATTTAGTTTATTTGAATTGTCAACGTATTGTGGAAGGAGACTGCATCTTTTAAAATATGGCGTACGCTTAAATCAGATCATTTAATCCCAGTAAGCAAATGTAATATTCTTAATTGGGTGCATAAACTATTTGATTAGATAAAATTTTTGGCGTCGTCAGCTTTCCCATTCAAGAAATACGCTGGGATACTTCTTAAACTATCATTCAGAAAAAAAAACAGTTACAAACTTAATTTCAAAGGTTAAGAAGCAAGACCATTTATTATTGACGGGTGATCTTCATTGATGAGTTCTCATTCAACCAGATTCAAGGTGATTTTACATGAATATTGATTCACTGTCATTACACTGCAACACACACACAAAAAAACACGGCTGTAAAAGATCGTACAACCTTACTTACACACCGTCAAAAAGCTCGTTTCATTTGGTCTTAAAGTATAAATCAGTAGTAATAAACAGTTATTCATCAACAAACATGAATCAGGGTTTTTTTTCAGTTTGTTCAAAAAGGTTGAGTGAAAACGAGCTTGAAACAAGTTATCATTTGAAAAAAAAATACAGAAAGTTTCGATTTTGTTACTGTTATTTCGATTTTTTTTTCGAATGATGTATTGCACAGCATGCTTTTACTGAGTAAATTTTTAATGATTTTGCGTTTTCGAAAACTGATCCCATTTAGAGTTGAAAATTTCCAAGGCAAGTATTTTTTCCCCGATTAATTTTTTTCGTGTTCAATCAACGTTATCACTTCCAAAATCATTAGATTTTTTTGATGAAATTTCGGAAGGTACTTTTCTCCTCATCAGATAAAATTTTTAATTCTTTATTTTTTACAAGAAACTTGTATTCAAGGCCTAATCAAATGAGCATTCAGAATATTTCAAATTCTCATCGTAGAAGCAGGCATTTTTTGCCCTGTAAACTACAATATTAAATGATAATTTTATAATTTTGTGGGTTGGGGTTAGAGAATTAGTAAAACTTTGAAAATAATAAAAGCTTTTCCAATTTTTATAGATTCAAACTTGATATAAAAACCTTCTTCTTCTTCTTCTTCTTCTTCTTCTTCTTCTTCTTCTGTCATCCATATTCATGGTGAAACAAAAAAAAAATTAAAACTACTTTTATATTAAAGGGTTGGGTTGAAATTTTAGTGTAAAATTTATGGGATTTGATTAACCATGGGATGGTATGTACTGATACTGTCACATCACAGCAGATCTTCAATGAACTATACAATTTAGTCACACATAGGAAGGGTGTCACAAGAAAATTTGTGACACCCTTCCTACCCTTGCCAACCAACAAGGTGAAAGGGTCCAACAGACAGTGTATTCTTCTCCCACCTCCTTGTGTTAATACATTGTCCAACAACCAGGTGAAAAACATTCTTTTAACCACCAGTAATGCAACACATTTATTGGCCCTACACAGAAGTAGATGTTTAAAATAGGAAAAATAGGTGTTTGATAAGCCATTTTTGTTTCATATTGACTGAATGTTGGCACATGGTTAGAACACAAAACTATATAATGATTCAAGGGTTTTTAGAGTTGTCTAAAAGGTAAAGGAACTCAGTAGTTTCAAAAACTTTCAAATGGACCTTGTGTGACAAACCCAGTTTTGTCACACAAGGTCCCTTTGACGACACATGGGCAAGGCAAAGCAAGGTTAACTTGACTGGAATTTCTCATTGATCTATCAAGAACCCATACTATGACTCCAAATAAACCCTTCCAAAGTTTTCATAATTAGACAAAACCTGCTATTATTTAACCTGCTGTTACCTATGTCTGAGTACTTCTACTTTGAAAATTGTGAAGACCCATAGCATGGCATTGGTAATTTATGGTACTTCCTTAAGCATATGCATAGGTGGTTGTTCTGTACCCAAGATGTTCTGGGTTCAGTTCCCAGGTGGGACAAAAAGACTTTAAAGCTTAATGAAGAATAAGCTATTGGTTGGTGTCTGGAAGAGCATCCAGCTAAGAAATTCCTTACTGACTTTCACAACAAAGTCTTTCACACTGAAGGGCATTGTCCAAGCATAGTTATTAAGAAAAAGACTTTAAAACCCAAAAAAGAAGAAAAATTAAAAGTGGGTAGAAAAAAAGATAATGGTCTGTGATGGACAGTTTTCTTGGATAAAAGATATTGTTTCCATGGTATATTGAAACTTTTGAAAATAAACATCTTTGATATTTTGAGATTTTGCAATTTAGAGGCTCTTTTGGAAAAAGTGTTAACCATTAATGTGGTCCCAGTGATATAGTGGAGCTAGCATTAAACAAGCCTCTGTATTTCAGCAACACATTGGAAATAATGTAAGTGAATAATTGTTGGGAACATAACAGCAAAGTAAGTAACCTGGTCATAGCTGACTTGGAAACTGTAATTTTGAAATAGTTTTTTGAATTTACTCTAATTTTAAAAGTGATTTTGTGGTAATAGAGTAACGTGCAAATAACAAATACAGTTATCTGTTCTGGGGAAATTGAAATAAATAATGTAAAAAGTAAAGCTGTATTTTTTGAGGAAACAAATGAGTATCTGTGCAAACACTTTTAACTTTTTTTTTTCAATTGTAGCAAGGATTGGAAAAAAAGATAAAAATGTTAATTAAAAATCAAAGTTGGTCAAGGTTCTACCATAAAGTTTTCCAAGTCAGGGAATTAGAAAACAGACAAATTTGAGTTTTTGCTTGAGATGTAATTATTAAAAATTGGGGCAATTGCTTGGGTTCCAAAGTAAGAAATGGTTCATTGAAAGTTGCATCTTCATTGCTACAAAAGTTTAAGTTACTGAACTTTAAAGTATTTGTTAAAATAAGTCAGAACTCTGTGTCTTGTGCTTCAATTACAATTTCAGTGTTTTGGCACACATGTAGTTTTTACCCATATAAGACAATTCTGGCAATATTTTTTTACTAAAAGTAGTAGATTTTATGACCCAGCTTGTTTCAAATAGTTAAAAAACACAATTTAAGGGGGTTCTCCTGCTTTAAGGAAGTCTTTGTAAAAGGCATTTACGAGATAATCTTATAAAATTTTCCTGAATTTTCTTAAGAGTATGAAAACCTAGAGAACACTGAAAGGAAATTTTCTTATTTTCTAGGCCTTAAAGTAGAACACATTTTAGAGGTTGCTTGCAAAAAAATTTGAGAATTTACTACATTTTAAAAGCCTGGAAAGTAGCATAGACCATTGAAACAGGATCTCAGTTTTATGTATGCTTGAAGATTCACACGAAGTCCTTCATTTCACTAAGGTTAAAAAAGGGTTCTAAATTGCTAAATTGTGTGACCAAAGTAATCTCTGCCCTTCCCCCTGATATCTAGAAAATTACCTTGTCAGGAATAATATTGAATTTGGCATAGAACATTAACATAAAACTACAGTCAGTTTAATATTAGGATGCATACAGAGAGTTTGCACATTGATGCATCCTGGGAAATGCTGATTGCTGCTGCTCATCCCATGAAATCAGTAGGCAAGTCTCAGTAATCACTTGCATCACACTTTTACCCTTCTGACAATTCTGATACTTCCATCACTGCCTGACCACCAAAGTCAGAGCAATGCAAGAGGAAACATCACATTGTTATTGGTTACCTCCACAATATGCTCTTGGGTTACCAGGACACCAACTCCAATAGGGTGCTAGTTGAAGACTGGATAGTTGCCTTCAACCTCTGTCTGATTCATGAAAAATTATTGAAAATTTCATGGAAAACTGCTGAAATCATTCAATAGTAGGCACTGGAAAAGGGGATATAATGATGACCTCTCTTTTACAAGTGTGGGGATCTCAAATCTCTGTGAGAAGCAAGTCCTTAACCCCATTCCATGATCCCAACATCAGCCAATCAAGATCACAATAAATGCTCCCATTAAACTAGCAACTAAATAATCTGAGAGACAATTCAATCCGAGAGACAATTCAATCTGAAGAAAGCCAGGTGGGACCATTACTCAGAGACCATCAATGAGCTCTTGAATGGCCTCAACCAACACCAAAAAACTTGGCCCAATTTTTGAAAGCCATAAAACATGCAGCAAGAGCCCTCATCCCTAAGGGATGCAAAGATAGATACATAGTGGGGATCAGCAAAGAACCATCCAAATTGCTTGAGGAGTATGAGAGGCTATACAACACAGACACCTTCTCTGGAATTGAGAAAAGCACTCATAGGCTTGATTGCCGAAGAAAGGAGGAAAAAATTGAAATCATAAATATGATGAGGAACAGCAAAAAAAAAGGGCCATCATAAAACACCTCAATAGGGACAATGTTACCCCCCTGTAGTCACAAATGTCACTCCTAATGATGTAGTAAAACAACTTGTTACCAATGAGAGAAGCAAAGTCAATGCAGAGGAGCAGCATACTCTTCACCAGCAGCAACCAGTGTCTGTGATCTAGGACAAGCTTCCTGTATGCCACTCAACCTCAAAACCACAATCCAAAACAGGAGAGGGAGCAGAAATGGCTGGAACAGTGGAACAAGCATTGAGAGGCTGGACAGCAATGGATTAAGAGGGGCATTTTGTGTAATGAATAACTTCAGTGGAAGTAGGGAGGATTGGATAGTATGGAAGACCCTGAATTGCCTCCAAACCAAAAGTGGAAGATGCATGGTATCCTGCAAGAAGTGGGGCTTCACTAGAACAGATATGCACAGCTGTGGATTGCTGCAAACAATGTCTCACCATCTTTACTACCCCTGCCAACCAACTGACCTGGCACTCCCCACAGAGGAGGGTTTGGATTGTGCATGTTTCTGGAGTACAAGAGTCTAGCAGGATAAGAAGAAGAAGAACTATATTATTTTAGTAGAATAAAAAAATATTATTAATAGGGATAAACAACCAGCTTAAATGTAGTCTCAGTACTTAAGAGCAAAATGACTTAGACCTCTGTTCCATTTTGGTAAAACAATGGTACTGGTATATTTTGTCCATGCTAACAGTTTCTCATAATACTTTGTTGTGAGAGGGTAATCTTAAGCCCAATGTGACAAATGTCACCATCGTAACAAGCTATAAACTTTTCCATTTGACATTTGATGGGATTTTTTGTAAAGAGTGGTTTTTAAACTTGTGTTCATTATCAATAGTATCATTTGATACTCTCATTTAAGCGAGTCTGATCATTGTAGATAACAGTGCTAACTTCATGTACCTGGCATTGTGTATATTCCTTCTTAGCAGGCCTTCAAATCTTGCTTTATCTTATGATGAAAAGTGGCTTCTTTTGTAACAAAAAGTAAAATATTTAGACATGTGAACTGTTTGTATTGTATGAGTGGTCGGTGAATTTTTTATTATAAGCTGCACATTGTACAAAAAGGAATAAAGAAAAAATAGTAGACTTGAGGAATATCTAGTTATTCCTCAAGTTTTCTGTACATAGTACTAGTAACTTACTAGTAGCATACACATATTCAAATTACATTAAGTTATTTGTGAGTATTTAAATATTGCATTCTGCTATTTGTTACAGAAAAATGTTTTGAACAAATACATTACAGAGGGACCTAAGAAATAGCCATATTGTCTAGAATCAGGGGAAAGAATCATGGAAAGGAATTACTGCCAGTTTGAAATAAAATAATTGCATGTTACTTTAATAGACAACTTTTAAGTTTTTGGTTTCAGTCCAACAGATAACGAGATTTCACTTTCTGACCAGAATTTTCAAAGAATGGAATTCATTATCTCTACAGTTCTTAAATTTCTTGTGGTTACCATTGTAATGAACAGCCAGCTTTCTTGCAAAGAAATACTCTTTTTGCATAGCCCAATTAGATTGGCTGAACAGTAATTTTTTTTTATTTCAAGCATCCCATTTTTCCTTTGTTACTTAGGCCTTGTCATGCATGCATATATATTTTTTCCAATGCTGTGTATGAACCATTGCTCATATATGAAATAGATATTACTACTGAGAGATTTTAGACTTTGTGATACTATTTCCTGTACCACAGCTGGAACTTTCATTGCTTTTCTTTATCAATTAGCTGTTGATCCTTGCAAAAAGTTTTCTGACCTTGACAAACAAAACATTTATCAGGTTGAAATAAAGGAATACCAAACTCAATTTGGATAACACAACTTGGTACAACAACCCTTTTTTGTGATCCCACAGTTAATCTGAAAATAGAATAATTAATATAGCCATGTTAATTAAAATATTAATATGTTATCCTTCATTTGGCTATTACTTCTTTTTAGGGATTAATTAATTTTTGTAAATATCATTAGTAGAACCCTTTTGCATCAAAGGTAAGCTGTAGGTGTAGTAATTGAATAGCTGGATCTTTGTTCCTGCACAATTATATTTCTATTGGAGTCATTGTCTTAAAATTTTGTTTCATTGGCAACAAGAACACATTCATTTTTTATTGGTTACCTTATGGAAGTTGCATGTATATTTATATTTTATATAACACCTAACAAGGGTAGAAAGGTCCTGTTTGGAAATGACACCAGCAGTGAGCTGCCAAAGGGCATATGTGCTCCCAAAAAAGTTTTTTTAAACACGTTTAAAGCCAGTCTTCTTCTAAAGCCCTTTTTCATACTGGAGATTATGAAAGGAAAAATGGCACAGTATTTTAGACAAGCATGGTGTATTATTTTAACAAGAGGAAGATGTCAGTTATCAGCATATCATTACCATCAGACAGAGTAAGATAATTATGCTAATACAAATGTAAATAAGTAAACTAACCAGAAAGTAAATACATTGCAGTAGCAGTTTAGGGTTACCAACTAAATAACACCTGCAGGTTGTTGTAATAATAAACCCAAGTCATTGAGTTGAGCTTCAATTTTCATAGGTTTAATTAATCTTAGAATTTGACAGGACAAACATGGTTACCTGGTGACAAAGGTAAAGAACAAATTGTTACAAGCTCATGGATAACCAAGATAGTAAAAGTACATAATAACAATTACAGTTAATCAACATATATCACAACATTCACCCCTCCTTCAGATTGAGACCTATAACTTCTTGAGTTCAGGCACATAGTCAGTAAACTCAGCTGTTGATAATTGTCATTTTTATATGTTACTGACAATAGATGAAATCCCTTAAATTTTACTTGCTCCAGTCCTTAAAATAAAAGTTTCCAGTAAATTTTCTTTTAATTACTAATATTTACAACATCTTAGGCAACTAATAAAAAGTCCTAAAGTCATATAAATATTGAAAATGTTGTCCGAAAGTTAATGTATACTTAAGCTGTAAAACACCACAAACACATGCTGTAGGCTATGTTGCCTCTTCAGGGGAGGGCATTATTATGGCCCAGACTGGTCCCACTGGCTTTAATACAATCAAACAGTTCTATTCCTAAGTACATATGGCCCAAATTCTTTGCTGCTTTATAAGATGATCATTTACAGGAGCCGGTGTGACAGCTGGATTATTTGAAGTACACTCAACATTATCAGGTGATGGCTGAGGATCAGGCTGAGTTGACTCAGTTGATTCATTGGCACTTGTTTCTTGTGCAGTTTCACACTGTAAAGACATAGGAACCCCTTGTGCCAAGTGGACACAGTAGATTCCCTACCATCAGGATACTGGATACGAGCATATTGAGGGTTGCATTTCAAGAGCTCAACCTCCTCAACTAGAGGGTTGTACTTTGAACGGTGCACATTTTTACGCATTAAAACTGTTCCAGGTTTTGTTAACCAAGTGGGGAGTGTTGTACCAGTGGTAGATCTTCTGTTGAAAGAAAACATTCTTTCATGCAGAGTAGCATTGGTAGCCATGCACAAGAGAGATCGAATTGAGTGCAAGGCCTGTGGAACAAACTGTTCCCAATTTTCTCTGTCTGAGTTGTGTGATTTCAATGCAAGAGAAATAGTCTTCCAGAGGGTACCATTAAGGCATTCAACCTGTCCATTCCCTCTAGGGTTATAAGGGGTAGTGCGACTTATAGCAACACCTTTCTGATAAAGAAATGCTTTGTGTTCAGTTGACATGAAATTGGCTACTCTGTCAGAGTGAATGAACACTGGCATTCCAAACAAAGAAAACAATTGTGTAAAGCATCTGATGATAGTTGCTGTACTCATATCTGAGCATGCAAAACCAAAAGGAAATCAAGAGTACTCATCAATGATGGTTAAAAGGTATTTCTTTGAGGTCTTGGTAGGAAGAGGTCCTTTAAAGTCAACACTTAGGCATTCAAAAGCTTGAGTTGCTTTTATTAGAGGTGTATTTTCTGGCTTGAAGAAACATGGCTTTAATTCTGCACATATATAGGAAGCAGACATGATTTGCTTAACCTGTTCCATTGAGTATGGCAGATTCCTACTTGAAATGAAGTGGTACATTCTGGCTACACCTGGGTGACAGAGGTTTGAGTGAAGCTCTTTAAGAGATTGAAGGTTGTCAGCGGAAGTTGCTGAGCAGAAGGCTCTGGATAAAATATCTGCAGCATGATCCCCCCCCCTCCTATGTCTGTACACTATCTCATAATTGTAGCATGACAGCTCAATTCTCCAACATTGATTTTTTTCATTTTTGACTTTTGATTTCTTTGTGTTGTCAAACATAAATGAAACACTTTTCTGATCAGTCACTAGTCTAAAATGTCTACCAAAAAGGTAATGTCTCCATTTCCTTAAGGCCTCTATGATGGCATAAGCTTCTTTTTCCACTAAAGAGTCATTCTTTTCACTTGGGTTTAAGGTTCTTGAGAAGAAAGTGACTGGCCTTCCATTCTGATTAAGTGTTGCAGCTATGGCAATGTCAGAGGCGTCAGTTTCTACAACTAGAGGAGAGTGATGGTCAATAGTCACTAAAACAGCCTTTTCTATCTCTTCCTTAAGGGTAAGAAAAGCATCCC
>RDPX01000045.1:3698393-3719336 GCA_003991215.1 Morbakka virulenta | reverse complement strand
GAAAACGAAGAACTTTTGCTTAGGACAGTTGCGGAAATGCAAAAAACAATATTATTAGATAGCGAAACAATAATTCGAAAGGTGTTTTCAGGACTAATACAAGATATTGATTGATATAAATAAGGACGTTATGAATAGAGTTTTGTTTATTTAGTTTTAGATTTTTTAGTTTTAGATTTTTTGTTGTTCTTGTTGTTACATAATCAGATTCGAAATTTCCCTTGCGCTGAGTAAGGCTGTCTCTAAGGTTTGAGAATGGTTGTTTCATGTATCAGAACATGTTTTGTACTTTTAACTGGCAATATTTGTTAGTTATGTATTATGGCTTGTACCAAAGCTTTATTCATTCAATAATAATATAATAATAATAATAGTAATGTAATAATGATGTGATGCTTGTTTCTACCACAACAGCTGCAGCTACTACCACTACCACCACCGCTCCTACCAACACCACCACTGCTAGTGCTTTTAGATATTTTCCCAACTTGTTGGTGATACCCTGAGCTTAATTTTCTCTAAAAATTTTCAATGGATTTATCTGTTGTTAATAAAAGAAACTTTTAAAGAGCTCACTTTCTCTGGACACTGAAATTTTATTGAAAACGTGATTTAATGACATTTCAAGGAAGTTACTTGCCTAACAATCAGCTTTTTCATTTGTTTCCCCAATATTAACCAGTTGCTTTCCCCTAAGATTTTTCAGGTGGTAACAATTTAAATTTTTCATGTTCATTTTTTTGTTATAGGCACTTGGTAGTATATATTGTGTACACGATTCATTGCAAGACGTTCTGATGTGGGACTTTAAAGGTAAATGATAGGGTTTTGTTTAATATAAAGTAGATACTGATAAAGTAAACGGAATTAGCACCTTTGGGTAATAGTTATTTTCAAATTGATATGCCATGAAAGTTGGAATGTTTGAAGGCCATTGCAAAAGCGGACTATAGCTTGCTGTAATTCAGTTTTGTATCTATCAGTTTTCTTTTGTGAATTTGAGGGCACCTGTATATTTATAATTTGAATAGCTTGATAGCAGCTTTACTATTATTCGATAGCTGCTTGTCCAAACAGAAAGGCAGCCATCGAATAAGAGACAGCCGAGAAACGCGTGTTATTTAAAGAACGTTTAATTATTTAAATTGAGGGACCGATATTCCATCATATTACTCGTTTAGCCACCAAATTGTAATTGAAATTGTAAAATTTTACTTAATAAGAAGCAGGGAAGAGACTAATATTTTGGACAGATGGAAACAGAAATAAACTTAAGTGACTTGTAAAGTTTCCATCTTGACGAATATCACAATAAACTTTTAAGCTGTATAAAACATGATACCACACCGGATAACACCATGATATGACATTGGTTATTAATATTTTTTTAGCCATAACAAGTCAGCAACTGTTGAAGGTTAGACTATCCAGAGTGTTGTTTTTGATCACATCAAGATACGAAACCAGAAATTGAATAAAATATCTCGTTTTGAGAAATATAAAGCCGTCCAAAAAATTAGAAGTATAATAATCTTCGACGGTTGAAAACTCTTAAATACTATTCATATGCCTAGTGTCAGAAAGGTTAAGCTTGTATTTTCATACTAATTACCGCAAATTATGGAACCAATATGAAAAATAAGTATCCCACCGGAAATATTTCTATCCCTGTTTTCCGTCACTTGCTGCAGCAGGGATCATGGGGTGCCTGTTGAGATGGTTCTTATCCTACCCATCCATTACAATACATCAATACTGGAGAAAAAGAGGGTTACGTAAGAATTTAATTGTGGATATTTTTTTGAGTAGCCATATTCATCTTTTCTCACATTGGTTCTTCTCGAGTCTGTTCGCATTCCTTGCATGATGGAAGTTGTTAACCTGTCAATCTGTAACAAATTTATCCAGAGGTGGTAGATGAATTCAGACATCAAGGCACTTACATGAGTGATAAATTTATGCACTTTTTAATAGAGAGGTCATGTTTGAGAGGCAAGTGACCAAATGGATAATTTTGAAGACAAGCAATGTTATGTTATGCGCATTACAAATCACTTATTGCTATTTTTTTTTCAGACGAAAAGTTTATCCCAGTGCCACGTGAAAGGGTGGTATGTTTTGTTTACGTTGTAAATGGTTTCTTTCTGTTTTTGTTTTTCTGATCCAGTTGTGATTTTTAAAGGTTTTTGAGATCTGATGGCATTTCTTGTATGGCAGTCTTATTTCATGTTTGATAATGAGAGAGATTAGAAAGAAAAAATTGTGTACACACAGATATATAAATAAATAAAAATTTGTATACATGTAGGAGAGAAAGAGAGAGTTGGGTAGATAGATGGGTAGGTAGGTAGATGGATCGATCGATAGTTGGATATATCAATCGATAGATAGATAGATAGATAGATAGATAGATAGATAGATAGATAGATAGATAGATGGATAGATAGATAGATACATACATACATACATACATAGGTAGATAGATAGATAGATAGATAGATAGACATAGACAGATAGATAGATAGATAGATAGACAGATAGATAGATAGATAGATAGATAGATAAATAGATAGATGGATAGATAGATAGATGGATAGATAGATAGATAGATAGATAGATAGATNATATATCAATCGATAGATAGATAGATAGATAGATAGATAGATAGATAGATAGATAGATAGATAGATAGATAGATAGATAGATACATACATACATACATACATAGATAGATAGATAGATAGATAGATAGATAGACATAGACAGATAGATAGATAGATAGATAGACAGATAGATAGATAGATAGATAGATAGATAAATAGATAGATGGATAGATAGATAGATGGATAGATAGATAGATAGATAGATAGATAGATAGATAGATGGATAAATAAATAAATTGA
The DNA here is from genome assembly GCA_003991215.1 of Morbakka virulenta. NCBI lineage: Eukaryota > Metazoa > Cnidaria > Cubozoa > Carybdeida > Carukiidae > Morbakka > Morbakka virulenta. The sequence goes on along the minus strand of RDPX01000045.1, from coordinate 3,716,433 downwards.
TTGATTGATTGATTGATTTTTATACAATATGATAACTGTTGCCTGTTACCACAATCAAGTTCATTTAAAGCCTAGTTTTTATACGTGTTCCTTTTGTTCTTTTTGAGTAGTTATCTCACCTTTACTTTTGCTGTAGACATTTTCTGGGACTTTGAAGTTAGTTGGCACGATAGACAAATTAAAGTTTCCCCTTAGGTGTTTTCCAAAGGTAAGTAGATTTGCCTTTGAGAGGACTTCTTAACACTATTATTTACTTTATGGTGAAATCCTGAAATATGACTGAAGCAGATTGGTCCTTCGACCCCTCAATTTTTTAATTTCAGGCAATTTACATTTGAAGAAAACCTATATAAATTATATTTTCAGTGTTACTCTTTGCACTCTTATGCTGAATTAAGAAGTATTAGGGAACTGCGTATGACAAATGTTTTGATATATATATATATATATATATATATATATATATATATATATATATATATATATATGCAAAAGAGGATGCAATTGATAGAAGTAGATGGAAAAGGATGGCTCAAGCTGGGCTTACGCTACTATGCAGTGGGAATGAAGATCGTACTTAATATATATATTCAAAGTTATTTCTTATCCGTGTCTGGTTAAGTTAGTGTTCTTCTAATCGTCGCATTTGTTAGTAGGAAGAACCCTAGTTTTAATGAACAAAAATGAAGGTCTTTTGGTTTATCTCTATTGATGAAGTAGTCCCATTGTAGTTTCATATTGACCTGATGGCGATGATGCGATTCTATTAGTATTTTTTAGTAACAAGGCTTTTTTTTGACAAGTAAGCAGAGTAGAATACTATAGTTGTATTTATGGTAAAGCGTATCCTGACGCATCTCACTCAGCTGAAAATTTTTTAAAGATTAAACAATTTATATGGCATTTTTCAGGCAGTACTCTTGATGTCGTAAATGTCTAAGGAGCACCAGGTTTTTTACTGCTTAACCACTTACAACTAGTTTTGAATTAAGTATTTGGTGGGAGGTAACTATAAGAAGAATAATGTAATGGAATGAAAAATTGGTTTGCTAATATAATACGGTTAATAAAGGAATTCCAATACCCCAGTTAACAGACGTCTAAAAAGTTAATTGATGGATTTAACCTTAATGCCCACTTTTTTGTATCTTTATACAAACATTTTCTTAAGTTTTATTGTTAAGTCATTGTGAAGTCGAAACTGGAAGGCGAACCAAGAAATGCGGAACTGTGCAAATTTTAGTCATTTGTTATGTAAGGAATTTCTCCTGTGGCTAATAGACATAGTGCAGAGGGAATTTCTCTAGCTTGTTCATTAGAAAATCAGAGCTAGGTTGTTAAACATTGGTTATTTTGTGTTTGATATCCATCAACGCTTTGTTGATAGTCCCACATTTATTTTTTTTCAGAAATCCTATTGGGTTGTTACACGTTAAGGCAGATAGTCACCTTTGTTAAGTCACTTTTGCCTGTGTTGTATCTTGACAAAATGTATTTTGATTCCTTATTACTGCTCTTTATCTGGGCACGACATAGATCATTTAGGTCATGTCTCGGGCTCTTACGGTGAGGGTATAATGCAAGTCATCAATTTGCATCTTTTTCTTAGACATATTTTTACATACACAATGCAATTTGGATAACTTTAAAGATTTCGAAATGCCAGTCAGTGCTCATCATTAATTCTGCTGGTTTTTGCCAGTGATTTAAATAGCTTTTTATTCATTCGTTAAAGTATTTTGCAATACCTACCAATTTCGGAATTGAAAGTTAAAAGCATTTTTAAACATTTATCTAAGAAATACATAACCCTCGTGTAAACAGTCTCACTTGTATATTGTCAGAACATAAACTAAAATGACTACCTGAGATATGAAGGTCTTGTTCATTTTTCATCATCTTCTTTCTTTCTTCTACTTTTTCTTCTGTTCCCTCTCTCCCTATGTTTTTCTTCCTCCTCGTGTTTCCTGCCTTCCTCCTCTCCTATGACCTACCATCATGTCAGAAGTTACCAGAGCAAATTCTCTGAACCCATAGATTGCTTTTATTAGCGTCTCCTCCCGCCACCTCCAACATTGCCATGGCATTCTTGAAGCTATTGCTACCATCAGGCTCAGTATATGATTTCCTGCTGGTAATTTTCCCCTCAGGTTTCGCCCCCAATATTAAAACCAGACCCCTACATATCATACTTCGTCAGCTCACAAGGCTTAATAAGTTATTCTTAGTAGGTCTATTTGGGGACAATGTCTCAAGACCAGTAGTACGACTTTATAAAATGGAAAAGATATTCCTGTTATCAAGTTGTCTTTGCATTATTCCCATCTAGTGTTTCTATGGCTAACCGCGCTTACGCGCAATAGAATATTCAAGGAGGCATATTAAATGTTCCTGCCATGTTTGATTATTACACTTTAATCGTGGCTGTATAGCGTAACTCATAACGTACCTCACAGGTTTTACGACAGCAAACGAATCAGTGTACACATTAATAATGATTGAAAAATGTCAAAAAGAAAATGATGCCAGTTGGAAAATGATGCTTCAAGGAGAACAAAAATCCAACTCCTTAAAATTTCCATTGACAATGTTACTGAATGATTGTACCCCCTGCAATCCTTCAGTGACAGGTTCAACAACGCCATTTTCAAATTCTTGATTTAGAAGTTCGGTTGGAGTTGGATTTAGGTCCCGCCAATTGAACGTTTACCGAGCCAGGCCTGCTGGCTCGCACCCAGACATACAGGTATGCACTTTAATTGCAAATGATTTCTATTGTATTTTTTAATCTGTTGAACACAAGGATAAAACGTGCAATCTGCCTTGTGGGTCATTGTTGCACGAATTGAAAGATTTGTCATATTTGACATGACCCAACTAGTCACAATTTTAATTATACACTGATAGATTTATCCTGTACACAGTTACCGACCCGAATAAAGAAATGTAAGTTTTCACCTTGCATAAGGTTTACTGACCCATTAGGATACGTCCTAAACTGATGAAGAGACAAGTAGCTGTCGAGTTTTTGATAGACTAATACGAAAACTTGACAGTACTTGAAGCACAAGCGCCTGTTTTCAGTCCTGTTGCTAAATTTTGTTACTAAATTTTGACATTTTGAAGTCTATTGTATTCTAAATTTTATTTATGTCGACGATTTTCGTGGTTTATTTCTAGCAAGTCTGGTCACGAAAAGGATTTATGTGGTCACGGTGGAAGTTTTTAAACAGGTGGGTTGTGGGGCTCATTATCTCGCAGCATTAGTTTGCATGAATTTTTCATGTTAATACTCGACCTCTTGTTCAAGCTTAGCACGCAAAGAAGCCTGTCTATTGGAGGAGAAGGCAAAAACTTGTTTAATAGTTTCATTCCGTAAAGGATAAAATTAAGCTCTTTAGTACAGAGGTTTTTTTGGTTGAAAAAATGCAATATTTGTCTTGATTCCGGCTTAAATAAGTCAGTCTTATTGCTTTGCCAATTTTTAGAAGGTAAAACAGAAAAACCCCAACACAGAATGACTTCTTTTTCATGATGCATACTTGCTAACAGTCCATTTCCCCTTTAATAGGGACATATTTTATGTACAAACTTCGAGCCGGTAGGTAAGTGCCGACACAGTGAGTAGGCTGCGAGACGCAAATTTTAGCCAATGAATATAGTACTTTCTTTCATAATGCATTTTATTGTTGAAAGTATTTTTGTGGTTGCCAAAGGCTCATTAATTTTTTGTCTCTATTGGCTATTGTTTTGTAAATGGTAATATTAACTGTGTATGTAAGGAAGAAATGTGTCTTTTGGCATCGAATAGGTGTTTTTAAAATATCTGTATTGTAGTAGAAATAGAGTCTACATCCGTATTAAACCTGACGTTTACTGTCCAAACAATCGGTTAAGAAGAGATGAGTTCTCTGACCTTACTTATCTACTGGGATAACGAATAGATAAGTACTGGCTTCGTGTACGTTCAGTCCAAAGAAAAATCTACTTCGTAATCCCGACACACGTGCTCCAGTATGGTTGGAGAACTTTACACTGGGTCGTGAAACAGAAACTGGTCTCCCCCAGATGTAAACTTAATATTTGAAAGCCTCGGTATGTTATGTAGGTGGCTGCGACAAAGTTGGTGTATCTTGATGGCTTCTTTCCTGGATGACCAAACAAATAATAAAGAAAAATTACAATAAACCAACGATGAAAATATCAAATTTCTAGGAATCGGACTGTATGGGAGTGTCAGAAGACTAGAAAAAACGTAATAAGAATGAAATACATGTCGATTGTTTAAGGTAGAAATGGGGTTAGTATTCGACCAACAAACGCGTTTCGATGTGTGGTCAGCACAGGTCTGAAATGCATGTAGATATCTGATAAACTTGTGAACGATAACGATAGGTGAAAGAATCTCATGAAAAACGATTTAAAAAATAGGACAGTTGATAAGCAATTATGTAGGAAAGGACTCAAAATCCGTAACTGTGAACCAACTGCTAAACGAAATAATGGAAACCAAGACACCTGTAAACAGAGAACCCCTCTCCCTAAAATTAACAATGATAGTGATACTAAGAGCTGATACTAATATTGCCAAGAGTAAATAAGGCGTTGGTGCAGGTGGGATCACTGCAACTGAACGAGGTCAAACTGAGCTTGTGCGACAACGGAGCTAGTGCAAAGTCGGCTAGTGCAAACTCAGCTAGCAATATTGCTTCCTAGCACTAACGGGTCATAGCTCAATTGAGGTATTAGCTATAATGTGCGACAACTGAGCTAGTGCAAAGTCGGCTAGTGCAAAGTCGGCTAGTGCAAACTCAGCTAGCTATATTGTATCGTAGCTCTAACGGGTCATAGCTCAATTGAGGTATTAGCTATAATGTGCGACAACTGAGCTAGTGCAAATTCAGCCTGTGCAAACTCAGTTAGCTATATTGTATCGTAGCTCTAACGGGTCATAGCTCAATTGAGGTATTAGCTACAATGTCCGCTAGCTATAATGGTTACTAGCTCACTTAGACCCAGCTCAGTTGGTCCTAGCTCAATTAGCACTAGCTCAGTTGTCGCACCGTCGGTGCAGGTAGAGTCCGGGTGTTTTATTTTATGGTAATGGTCTTGGCTGTGGTACGATATTAGAGAGGACTTGACAATTTTATCTGTAAACTAACCCTTAAAGGAAATAATGGAGACAGAGATTTGCAAGCAAAGATAAAAGAACTGAAATTTATACTGATAATAACGTCAACAGGAAAATGAGACTTTTACTGACAGTGAATATGACTATGGCTTTGGCGCTGGTGGGGTTCGGGTGTAATATTTGGTAGTAGTGGTGATCGTGGTGGTAGTCATTATATTGCTTAGCATGGGGTGATAATATTAATGTTGGGCTTGATATTTAACCAATAATGGCAATTGTCCTGATGATGATGTATATTTTTGTAATGGTGGTGTAAGTGTTTATTATTACGATAATATAATAATGATAATAATGATCATCAGAATAATGATTATAATTCTAATGATGCTTGTGGTGCTGGTGATAAGGGTTGGATGATGATGATGATGATGATGATAATGGTGTTGAGGCTTTTAATGGTGATGAAACTAATAGAAAAAGAGGGATTTCCATTGACAATGTCTGGCTTCCAAACCATAAATGGTGTTATGGAGGATATTTTAAAGATCGTAACGGATAGGCATGGTGCCTATTTCCATAAATATTACTTGTCAGGGATAGAATGTACTTGCGAATTTTGAGTTATGGTAAGCGGTCAAGTTAGACTGAACATACGAGAATGGACCACGTTTTTAAAGTAAGTTTCTTCAAATACGTACTTCTGACGGAAATTATGCATACTTATTTGTGTTGTTGATTAAGAATAGACGGTAAACGCCTCGTTACAGTGAATTGCAATGGCATTTTACTGTAACACTTTTTGTTGATTTTTTGCAGAACATGGGATTTGGTTAATATCCATCTGCTTCACGATGCTTCAAATGTGAAAGCTCTGGAAGCGGTAAGTGACTATTTGTTTAACTTTATTTTTTTATTATTGAATACTAGCAAAGATACCGGGCTTTCCCTGTGCCATCAGGTTGAATGGTCAAATTAACATCAAATCATTGCTGTACCATAAATATTTAAAGTAAATCAAACATAAGTAAAGGTGAATCAAACTTTATCTGTCGTCATATTTTTGGATTCACCAAGCAACTTTTTGTTAAATTTTTAGATGGTAGGTCTCTCTTTGAGAAGGAGGCTACATGTCACTCCTTTTCGCAGGGTTCCAAAGCAGCCTGATACAAGTTTAATCTTTATCTAGTGCCAGGTTAAATTCAGATTTTGATTGTAGGTCCTTACTTTTAATATTGTTTGGAGGTTCTCACCAGACCCTTTTTGAAGCCCTGCCAGCCGCCATTAGGGTCATATAAAAAACCTGTAGCCCATTTTTAGTGCAGGCCTCTAGCAGTCCTACCAAGAAATAACATAGTCGATGTATAGTAATGGGTTGCAAAGTACCAAAACACCATATTTCAGGATTGTACATTGTCTAAGCAAATTCGTTTTTCGGTTTATGATCTGTTTAGCTCTTTTTTTTCCTCTTTTCGCCAAAGCTTTCTCCAATTCTCCAGTTCTCCTTCCTCATCTTCTTCCTTAACGTTGATCAGCACAAAATTGTCTGAAAACATCATGTTGTCATGGCTTTACCTCCTGATGAGATGGGTGAGCACATCCAAGAACACTGCGAACAGGAAAGGGCTCAAAGGTGAAACTTGATGTAGTCCAACTTTAACTTTGAATGGTTCAGTCTTGCCAGCCGCGCACTTGCTGTCTCACTCCCACCATACATTTTTTGTACGCATTTCACATACTTTTCCTGGATACCTCTTTTTCTAAGTCATTAAATACATAATAAAGCTCCTTCTGCTCTTCCTGATGTTTTTCTGCTGTCATGCGCAAAGCGAAGATGGCACCTGTCGTACTTCTCTTTAGCATGAAGCTGAACTGCTCCTCACTAATCTCTGCCACCTCCTTCCTATCGACCACTCTCTCCCACAGCTTCATTTAGTTATTTTAGATCTGTTTAGCTGAAGACTGCAAAATACCCTGGTCCAATACTTCAGCTTTCTATCTTGACTAGTTAAGTTCAATTTACGAGTGTACATATTTGCCTTTGAAAATGGCCCCACCTGACCTCCTTTTTGCGCCGAGGCCAGCGCCATTTAGCAGTCATATTAAAATGTTACCAAGAGCATGTTCAGCGCAAGGGTGCAAAATATCCTGACATAATATTTGAACTGTTAACGTTGACTTGAGTGCTATTCGATCATGTGCGCGCGCACACACACACACACACACACACAGAGAGGAAAAGTTAGATGTATATATATATATAATCTGAGAAAGAAGGTGATGCTTTTATTTGTAACTCTAATGTATGCCTGAAAGTAATTATGGTTTAGCGTACTTTACCCCCTCCCTTCAAATCTCGCTATTTTGACATAAACTCAAGAAGGGATGATTATTGGTTCAAAAAGAACTCTTTCGAAAAATAAGCCAGAAATTTACATTGAATCTGTGATAAGAAGCTGTGCAAGTTGATGTTTACATAAAAAGCAGCACCTGGCCAACTTTTTGATAACAGCTTGAGAACTTTATTGTTTGAAGGGAAAAAAAACAATGGTATGGTATTAAATTGCAGAACGAAACAGTGGGCGTGACAAATTGCATGAATGGCGTAAAGGTGGTCGTGGGCAACCCAGTTCCGGGTGTTGAGAATGAATTCGTGATAACAATAGAGTTAATTGGTCATCGTGCATAATATATTCATTTTTTATAATTTATTTGCAGTCGCCGTCAAAATATGCAAGATACAGGCAGGAAGCTCTAGTTTATGTATTTGAAAGGTAATCTTTCTTAATTTTGACATTTTGTGACAACACAAATTTATTTTATTTGTGATGCAACTTCTGTGAAAGAACTACAACCCGTGATTTTAAACTGGGCCAAATATGTTTTTTGAAGGGAAACAGTTTCAAAATTTGCAAAGGGTGTGTCGCTCTTACACCCTTGACAGAGGTCGTAAACAACCATCATTGACTATACAAATATATGGAGCCTCATTATTAAGGATAAATTGGATGCATTCAGTTATCAGTAACATTTTGTGTAAATGCGTATCTAAAATTTGAAATTAAATATGCATACGCCGATAGTTTTGGGCTAAAGACACAGGATTGCCATGAAAAAGGGTAGAAAAAGATGGGGTAAAATAGCATAGTAGATAAACTTTATTTAATTTTGTGATCCTAAATGAAAGCATGAAGAAACGAACAGAAGCAGTGGAGATGTAGTTCCTGAGAAGAATTCTAAGAATATCTTGAACTGACAAAGTGAGCAATGAAGTGGCAATAGAGAGAGCAGGAGTGAAAGAAAGTTGATGAAGGTAATTAGAAAAAGACAACTGCAGTTTTGGGGTCATGTAATGAGATGCGAAGGAATTGAAAACTTGGTGTTAACACGGAAGATTGAAGGAAAGAAAAGTAAAGGAAGACAGAGACTGAAATTCATTACCAGCTTGAACAAGGATCTCCAATTCAAGAGGAGTGACTGAAATTTTAGCACTCTCAAAAGAGAGAAAGAGATGGAAGACTATGATCTCCAACTTCCTGAAAGGATAAGGAACTCAGGAGGAGGAGAAGAAGAAGAAGAAGTGACTTTGTCTAACAGAAAGAGAGCATGTAACTACCACCCACCACATTTTCACTACAAGTGAACAACGTTATGAAACCGACAAAGAATGCAATAGTTAGTCCTCTCCGCAGAGATAGCAAAACTTAATCATGTTGCCATGACCTTAAATAACTTTTCACATGAACTGAGACTTAATTGGTATTAACAGAGAGACAAACCTGTTTCTCATCTCCAGATCTTACATTTCTTTTAATACATCCTGAAAGGATGAGGAACTCAGAAGAAGGAGATCCTTACCTTTTGGATAACTGATCAAGCCGAAAAGGATCTTGTAAGAAACGTGTTAGGTATTTCTTTTGTTTTGATGTCTGTCACCTTTTTACTGCACATCATTAGACCACAATTATTTAATTACCGTTATTATTGCTATATATTTATAATTATGTTACTTTGGATGACCAACGTTTTACTGACAGAGATTGGAACGTGACAATTGGGAACGGATTAAGTATTCTTAATTGGCCAACGAATTGTTGGACTTAACTTAATTTTGGCTGAGACACTGGATCAGTATTTTTTGTTATTTTCATCTTTTCTCTGTTTTACAGATTAAGGGAGAAAAAAAGCGTCAGCCATGCATTATTTGGAGATTTTAACGTAAGGCTGGACACAAAACTATTTATCGAGGTGCGTATATATTTTTCCTTTATGTCGGATTGCTTTGGATAGGTAGTAATTATCAAGGACTTGTTTTGTTACCCGGTGGGATCAGAGGTTTTGGTTTGGAGAAAGTTGGAGTACTTTATAGTCATTTCTGGGATTCTTTAAATTTTGCTCTAACCTGTCTCATGGAATAAAGAAGGGAAATGACTTGGCTTACTTTGACAATGAACAAATACTTATTCAGTTATGAATTTAATGTTAAAAGGCCTACGATGCCTGATGAATCATTTTGACCACGCGAACAATTTTTTTTCTCACAGCATTATCTTTCTGATGCACCCAGCCACCAAATACGAAAAGATGGCGAAAAAAGGCCTCATTCAATAATATTTCGGGATGGAGAAAACGAGAATAAGGTAATGTATCTGAAATATTAATGGCAGCACAAAAAGCTTTTTTTTCTGTTTTATTTTGGTTTTGCAGAGCGAGGGGCGCATATTTTTTTCAATATTTCAAGGAGTCCTCCCAAATGAAAATAACGTATCACATTTTTGGAAAAAGCAGTAGCTGATTGATCGTTCGTAGATTGTTTCTTTGCGCTCTTTGTGGTCCGGCCTTATTGTTATTGATTAAAATCCTATTATTTCGGAAACCGAGATTATTGTATACAGAAATAACGTTATTTTGTCTTTTTTATCGTAATTGCCGTTGGCAGAAGTATTCAGACAGCAACACGTAAAATACTAGAAATACGTGAAATACACGACCCCTGGTGAGAGCTTCACAATGTGAATGAGACACATTAAAAAATTGATAATGCTTGCTCCAACCTTGCTTCTCTCCCGAGGTGACGTAATCCAGCGTGACCCTTTCCGTACGTCGTGGAATTAAGATAAATTTATAAATACCCTGTACGGAATTTTCAAGAGGGATTTTGTGGTCATATTTTGAGCAAGTAATAGGTTCATATTTCATTGTTTAGTAATTCTGATTTACAAATAATGTTCTAGGTCAGGCCTTGTATTACTAATGTCAGATTATATTTGTTATTTCAGAAAACAAAATTTTCTGCACGGCACGCAAAATTCGCCTTAATTGATTTTTTTTCTTACTTTTTTACCAATGGAGAAATGTTGAGGTTTAGGTCACTTTTGATTTGATTTTAATAACCTCTTTTGCTTGTTGGAGCTAATGATTGAAAATAGCAGATGTTGATTTCAGTGCTTTTGGTTTTACATTCGCTAATTCAATAAAAAATCAGTATATAAAACCGGGTATGTTCTCAGTTATGTTTCTTTTTTATCGACATGACATCCAAAGGCATATCTTAGTTGGACTCTTCAGACAACCATTCTGTTATGTATAGCTCCAAAGAAGGAGAAAAATTAAATCCAGGAAGATTTTTAAAGAATGCCAGACAGGATAGTACATTTAAAGAATTTGAAAACAAGGGATAGCTTGTAATTAGCTAATAGTTAACGTATAGTTCGAAAAAAAAGGAAAATGCAATTGAAAAATTACCTAGGACAATGAAAGCTGTTTGGGTTTTGTTAACTCAACATCTAAAGTACAAGGAAGGACATTACCACATAGAACTACCTCGGATTCGTTTCATTGGTTTTGACAAACAGCGAATAAATTTGAACTCAAGATACTGAATCTTTGAATTAAAAATACTGAATGAAAGTACATTCTCGTTTATATTCAATAGATTTATATTCCATCCAATCTTTAAATTCCATCCGTCTGATTTTCTCCCACCCATCCAATTCCTCCCATCTGTCCCACCACTCCTGCCCCATCCTTCCAATTTCTATCACACCTCCCATCTCTTTCTTCTAAACCTGCCCCTCCACATCTATCTATCTATCTATCTATCTATCTATCTATCTATCTATCTATCTATCTATCTATCTATCTATCTATCTATCTATCTATCTATCTATCTATCTATTTATCTATCTATCTATCTATCTATCTATCTGTCTATCTGTCTGTCTATCTATCTATCTATCTATCTATCTATCTATCTGTCTATCTATNTCCACATCTATCTATCTATCTATCTATCTATCTATCTATCTATCTATCTATCTATCTATCTGTCTATCTATCTGTCTATCTATCTATCTATCTATCTATCTGTCTATCTATCTATCTGTCTATCTATCTACCTATCTATCTATCTGTCTATCTGTCTATCTATCTATCTATCTATCTATCTATCTATCTATCTATCTATCTATCTATCTATATGTCTGTCTTTTTTCGGCCACCTAGCCTGCCTGTGTGCCTCGAAATGTATTAGAGTGCCCAAGCTTGCATTCTCGAGTTTGTAATGCTAGCCAAGCAAAGGAAAGTATTTCTTATTGTAAGTTTGATAGGATTTGTTGGTGAGGCCAGGGCCACGAGAACAACATAGGGGCTCGGTGTTTAAAACGTAGGATCTGCTTGGAAGGGTTACTTTGTTTCGAGGATTTTTTCATCTTAGGTTCTGATTGTATTAATGACGTAATTTAGTTTACTTACCTATAGGACCTGCTACAAGTAGGCTCAAGACAATTTCAGTTAGATAGTTGGAAAATCTTTCATACTGATCGAATATCAGAGCTTCGAAAATTTGACATTGAGTTCAAGTGGTGTGAATCTAAATTGAAGGAGTTCGATATCGAATTTTTACCAAGGTAAGTGAAATGCCAAGCGATATATATAAATAAGTAGAACCTACATCCTTTTTCCTCCCTCTCTACTTTCCTTCCTTTCTTATTTCCTCACTTCCGTTCTTACTTCCTTACGAAGGTTTTGGGGTGGGCCTTTCCAGGTGATACGTTCAAATGCTGTGGCATGGGGAGAAGAGTATGAAACATGATTTTAACAAAATCTGGAAAGACAAATAATATGGATATACTTTAAACGTACTGAAAATATTGTGGAAGGGAAGTCATGGGGTTTCCTCTACAAAGCTCTGTATGCGGTATGTGTATGCTATGACCGAGTGGTATGATCATCTCGATATAGGGCCATGCTTTCAACCAAGCATGAGTCGTGTCAAGGTGGCAGGAATGATATCACACTGTATTCATGTGGACCATCCCCCCATCTACACTCGTCCTCAGCAAATTATTCTTTTTGTTATCCTTTTGTCTAACTTTTTCCATTCGTATTTATCGATATTTTTTTCCCAGTTCGGTCTTCCGACTACCCACTGGAGTACACGAACTAAAATGACGCTGAGTGACACGATGATTGTCTCACTTACAGTATCTTTTTCAAGCAGACCAGAGATCTTGAGCCCCAAACTTGCTGATTGGGGTTGTCATTTGGCCAATGATAGGGCTCTCATTTGATATTTTCTGACATTATCGAATAGAATTTTCCTACAGACGCTGGCATAGGTAAATATTCTTAGCCGGCAGTGCCAAGCGTTTACGACCACACTTTGTCATAACCAAGCAGAAAGTGGAATATGTTAATATTGGTTAAGATTTAAGAAATACAGAAGCAAATCAGATTTGGCCATGTCATCGTTAGTTCTAGACTGAAGCCATGAGGTAAGCAGTTAGTATTGTAAATGTTAAGGTGTGGTAGTGGTAGATTTCATTTTCTGTAGTCAACCTTGACAAATAAGTTGATTTTAACTCCTAAAAGTCTCGTAACAAAATCTTTCTTGGAAAAGCAGATATTGCTTTATTCTTTTTTCTATTTACACATTTGCTCTGGCAGTATTTGATCTTGAAGACTTCTCTTAAGAGGGTAGCTTTGGGATACTTATGAGTTATGGAATATGGTATCGGTGTAACAAATTGCTTTTTGCTGTATAGAGAATAATACAGGACTGGTTACGTATAACATCTGATACAAGGTATCTCCTGGATAAACCCAACATAACAATGATGTCATCCATTTACTGTAATACAGAATTGAAAATCTTCCGGCAGGCAAAGTTGACACGCCACACCTGCGTTTTGTCTATTTTGTATTTATTGAAATGGTGATTTTCGTCTTCCAATCCAAATATTCCGTAAACAGCAAGATGGTCAAAGGTAAAAGAATTGAATTCTTTTTAGTTTGATAGCTTGTTCAGCCCCAAAGCATTGTTTAATCATTGCACTACCTTACCTGATTTATTTAGTTTATTTTACCTTGCTATCTGCGTTTATGTAAACACCAAAAAATAACGTAATTGATTATTGGAGCTAACTTAAGCTCAAATAAAACAAGGGGCGTATTTGAGTTCTATGTAAACGGAAGGCGGGTAGTTTGGGTCAAAGGTAATATAACAGTTTACTCTCATAATATGCAGCCCCGTTTCTAACAGCCCAACATTTACCTTGATGTAGCTTGGCTTTTCTCGTACTACCTGCATGGTATAATTTATCACTTCTTGGAGGTTAGAGAAACTCACTAGGGTGGTCTTCCATTCTCCAACGTTTTCCTAGCAATCAATCTCTAGCTTTTGACACTAGAGTCATTGTTATTGGATTAATGAGTTTGTCATCCGTTGGTCAGACATTGCCCAGAAACCATTAAAACCAGAAATAAAATGTTTACCGAACGTAAATTGTCAGAAAGAAGAGTTGGCCGCCCTTATGTCACACTGAAGTCAATCACCGAAGAGAAAACCGGTTTGACAGTATCTGAAGTGATAACTGCAACGGCTGGTCGAGAGCTCTGGGCTTTGGAATTTATTCATGTTTCACAAGCGCCTTCTGGCATTAGATGAAACAAGAAGAAGAAGAGACTGTCATTACTCTTTACAGATTTGCAGTGTATGTTAAAAGACTTTTGCAGGTCCATTAAAAGTAACTAACAGTAGCTGATTTTGCTGGCTTTTTCGTTATCACATAAACCTGGAGATATGCCATTGATTCCATCAAAGATCAAAGATTACCTCGTCAAAATCATAAACTTGGTTTTAGTAAAAGGTCCTGCACTGACGTACTCAGTTTTGACTTATTCATTTTATTGGTTTAGTTTGGAAGCGTGGAAGACAAGGATAGTGTCGAACTCCAATGGAATTACTTATATGTAGAAAACTGATAGCTCTAGTTTGGATTTAAAATACCTTTTCTGACACACCACATAAGATTTTTTCCAAGAGTTTCATGGTACGAAAAATAGACACATTTTGTATAGTAAATAAAATATATCCTTATTTAATTTAATATCTGCTATAAACGGGGGTATATTTGAGGATAAATCATTTTGGCGAACATTCAATTATTCAATCGTTTTGGTTTTTACCTCCTCCCCTAGTTATGACAGTATATATTTCCAGAATTCACATGGGGTACAGCATAATATCATAAATTCCATACAAGCCAGAATATGTGGCAGAATATACCCGATAAAATTGTTCGTATGTTTAAACCATTAAAACCAAGCTGCGTGTAAAGGTAGTTTATAATTTTAAGAGCATTTTGTTGTATTTACTATTTAAGGGAAAATGTCTTTGTTGACGTATTTAGTTAAAAAGTTAAGTACCATATAAATTGTTATTGTAAGTGTCCCAGTCCCCTGAAGAACGGATGCGTCTTGATTATTTATGATTGAATTGCAATTTTGAGGGGTATTGTGGTATTTGCATTTATGGGAGGGTTTTTCCTGCAGCAGATAAGACTACACACGTACACACACCAATATCATCCACAGACAGCAATTCCCTACCGGTTGAAACCAAAATACGTTTATCCTTTAGCTCAATCTATAAATTGTTACCAATAGGCCAATCGGCCAATCATCCCATCAGGCGATAGACCAAGCTTTCTTAAACCATAATGTTCATTTTCGTGATCGCATTTTTCAAACAGCTGGAGGAGACGTGGCTTAATGGTTAGTGCAACTGCACCGTAACCAAGAATTCTGGGTTCGATTCCCCGAGCGGGCGAGTTTGGAAATTCACAAAAGAAAAAGCCATTGGTTGGTGCTTGGAAGAGCACCCGGCCAAGAAATTCCTCACCGCCAAATCCAAGTCCCTGTGAAGGGCACCGTCTGAGCCCCAGTTACTGGGGGAAAATGACGTTAAAACAAAAAAAAAACGAAGTGTATTACACACGTACCAAACCGGCTATGTTATTTTATTGGAGTAATTACCTAGCCTCTGTCTCGTTTTATACAGTGTTAATTTAATGACCAAACCGTCAAGTAAATTAGTTTATCGCCGCAGATTTTGTTCTCGTTTTGATTAATCAAAAAGTTATACTGATGGCCCTTCTTACACTTTATTCTATCTAGTTATCCACACACGGAAGATCCATTAACGGGTGATACATATTCAGGAACAAGGTACAACTTTTTTACTAGCTTTAATTACACGTAAATATTTTTTCTGGCGCAAATCACAAGACTCTGTATGACTCAAGTATTTACGTACTTTAACTCCTAACAAATCTTCAAACTCTCATAAGGTAGGACAGCTATACACCAAAGGAAATTATTGTTTGCATTTTGACGGAAGAGTACCACTATCATATACAAAGCATACGAATTTATTTCTGGCAGCTGGCACCTATCTTGTCATTTGGCAGACACAACTCACAGTGCCATATTATATATTTGAAACAGACACTGGAAGATTGCTTGTAGCTGATGCATTTTTTACCCATTAGACATTGCATCCAAAAGAAGTAGACAGGTGATAGAAATGCACGAAATATATCGAATATATCTCGAAAAAGCCTGGGAACTTACATCAAATACATCTTTGAGTCTTGTGTATCTGCCTACCACTGTTGAAGGAATAGTGTTGTTCAATCCATAGAAAGTTGTTTTTTTCTCCGAGCATTTTCCAAAATATTTGAAGTTACCCCAAAGGGCTGTTTGTGTTCTTACATACTTGATAATATGGTGGCAAACTAGAAACCTTGTCACGATGAGTAAGTTTTTAGCGGCAAAATATACCACTGTAAAAAGAAAAACTTCAGCTAGATTAATACAATTATCACAGTATTATATATTTTTCTTCCTCAATTGTTTATTCCTTTCCTTCATTCAAGTCTCTTTTAAATGTTTTACCCGCTCGTAGCTCCCATTATACCTTTGTATGTCTGCAGAGAGGTCGTATCGGGCTATTTTACATGTGGTAGAGGCCGTCCTGAAGCGGACAGCCATGAACAAAATTGTGTAATTGGAACTAGCATAGCATGTAAAGGCCAATTCAAGGAATATAGTTTTGGGTAAAAAAGCCCCAATTGTGAACATTCTCAAATTAGAAATAATATCGATTAAAATTCAGACAACGAACATTTACAAAAATATCGCTAAATGGTATTTGTGGTTTTTGTCGAAATGCCGGCAGGCTTGCAAGTAAATTGTCGTCATTTAGACCGGAGAGAGGCACAATGGAAAGAAATCTGTAAAATTGGAGAAATGTTATAAGTAGCGGTTTTTTTACGTTAATGTGATTTCGTCAGGTCAATTCTCGATAAATTTTCACTTGAATAAGAAGGAATATTCCAAAGCAGGGGATTTCTGGGCGTAACTGAAAAGCAAATTAGATTACTTGCGTCGCAATCTGTGATGCACTATGTGGATCCAATTTTCATAATAGAATCATTCATCAAATCAAGTAGCGAAATTAGCTTTATTAAGACTGAATTTGTTGGGCTAAAAGCGAAGCTACAATAAACAAACAGTTAACATCAATTTGCTTTGGAGGATTAAAAAGAGATAAAGGATTTATTGTCACAATACAAGAAATAAGAGAAAGAAACCATACAATGAAGTCATTAGAAGGGTATCAGACAGGAAAGTTTTACTGAAGTTAAAGGAAGCGGAGCAGTACCCGTGTGGAAAGTTACTCAATGCAAGGTTGTTTTCTTCTAAAAAATGTTTAGGAAACCACCATGTTAGAAGCAGTTAGAACATGTCTGGTCAGTAAATTGACAGCAGATTAACAGGAAACAAAAAGGATATGGATATCAGAAAATAGAGTTCCATGTCACACATTTATTTTACACTTTTATTAATGATGTGTCACCGTAAACTAGTTATAAATGTGCAGAGAAGAGTGGATCATGTAAAAATTGGCACAAATTAAAACATCGCTGATTTATCATGTACAAGAGCCTGGTAAAGATTTAACTAACATATTCAAAAAGGCTCTCGCACTGCCTTCCAGTCTTATTGGTTGTTACGAGAGTGAGACGTATTGCATCACGTGCTAAGAAACGCTTTTGTGTTTTTGACACCTATTGAATTTTGCATTTGTTATGACGATGAACTTCGTCTTTTTCGGATGATTCCGAGAAGAAAGCGTTTTGTTCCTGCTCGCTCAAACACTTCCTTGCCTTTTTTCCCAGAAAGGTAGAAGGTATTAATATGAACGTATTGAACTTATTATTAAATGACCTTAGTTGGTGCATCTGCCAACTAGTACCGTGTTTTTAGTCAAATATAAGTACTAACTTTCTGTCCCTCTCTCTGTGTCTCTCTGCCCCTCTCTCTGTCTCTCTGCCCCTCTCTCTGCCTCTCTTTCTCTCTCTCTCTCTCTCTCTCTCTCTCTCTCTCTCTCTCTCTCTCTCTCTCTCTCTCTCTCTCTCTCTCTCTCTCTCTCTCTCTCTCTCTCTCTCTCTCTCTCTCTCTCTCTCTCTCTCTCTCTCTCTCTCTCTCTCTCTCTCTCTCTCTCTCTCTCCCTCTCTCTCCCTCTCTCTCTCTCCCTCCTTCTCTCCCCCTCCCCCCCCCCCTCCC
>RDPX01000045.1:3645782-3698014 GCA_003991215.1 Morbakka virulenta | reverse complement strand
CTCTCTCTCTCTCTCTCTCTCTCACACTCTCTCTCTCTCTCTCTCTCTCTCTCTCTCTCTCTCTCTCTCTCTCTCTCTCTCTCTCTCTCTCTCTCTCTCTCTCTCTCTCTCTCTCTCTCTCTCTCTCTCTCTCTCTCTCTCTCTCAGGTGCCATGTGTTGCTAGGGCGTTGAAGATCATTTCGTTTCCATCCCATCGGCTGCGTACAAAAGTGTTGGGGTGGAGGGGGGAACGTTACTAGCAGGAGCTTTTATTTTTCATCAATTTATCCGCTGTTAAGCCAGAATAATGACAGACCAAATAGAGATATTCTTACTCAGGAATAAGCTTTTTTTACGTGTGAATTGTTGGTCATAGGGGCAACGTAAAGATATATTGTGAGCTGTGTGAAATTCAAAGGCTATCTCGGAAGAACTAGTATTCTGTTATAAAAATCTAATAAGCAAAAATCCTATTTAAGTATAGTGTAGAAACATTTATCTTATTCTTGCACAGCTAAACTTTTTTTTCCGTGGGGAAAAACGTTGATCTACTAAGAACTTCCACGTGCTGAAAATTCGAGGGGGCAAATGGTCATTCAAATTTTGGTATTTTAAAATCCTGTGATGCATTGTTTATTTATACGTCATAGGTCCACATGTTCCAACTTGCCGCACAGCTTTTGCAAGCCCATCCCTCCATGGGGCAAACTGGAATGCGAAAACTGATTCTACAAAAATTGATTTTTTTCATAAAAACTTTCAATATTCGTTGAGATTTTGTTTCATTTGTTACAGTTTTGTATAGGTCTGAGAATATGGTAAAATGGATAAAGTAACAAAAAACTAATTTGAAAGTGGTGGCGTTCTTTAATTTTTTTTTCCAAGTAACCCCATTTTTCCCAATGTATATGTTCTTCACCATTACTTTCCGTCATTTATAAGTTCGGTTCCAGCCGAACACGCCCACGGTAATCCGCCCACATTTTCTAGAAAAAATCCCAAAGCGCTGGCCATACTCTTTGAAAATTAATGGGTTGAAAAGAGAAAATACCCAAATTTGTTGATTATTTTAACAAAACTTTTACATATTGTTTTGGCCAAGCATGACGTCAAGGACTATTTGAATAATGGTGTACTGATCGAAATGTCGGATCGTTTTTGCTTGTCATATATCCATACTTTATTCAAAATGAGCATAAGGCGTAACTGCGTTATAATCTGCCTGAATGTCTGATGAAGTGATAAAGGTGAATACTTTCCCCCCCGCTTTCTCAAAGCAATACAGATAAACTTGTAACTACAGCTTAGTTTTAATTGACGTACAGGTAAAATCCAGTTGCGAAACAATCATAAAAAAATACTCATACGATTTTTTATTTTGTTGACACTAATAGCATATTTGCGGGTTTAAATCTTAAACTGCAACGTTCAAATTCCGAATGAGTGTTGGAAATAGAAGTGTGGACGAACTTAATCACAATGCTCCATTTGATTTATTTTGCATTCTGTTAAGAGAAAAAGTGACCAAAGCTTTAGATATTCACTATTTGATGATACCCAGATAATCCCTTTGACCCGACGCAGATCTTTTTGGACATAAGACTGATTTTTTCCACATGTGATTACAAAATTAGTAAAATCGTTGTGAATGTCAGCAGATCTTGCGAACACAGACTTAAATGGACGCGAGAAATGTTAACTGTAGTGATGTATTGAAGATAAGATAGCACAGCTTTTCTTAAGGGTGTTGTAAATTTTTTACTGTAAAAACAACTAAAGTAATCAAAAGAGGCACTGCTTGGTTTTAAATATGATTTTCTGTAAGCATGTCAATTAACAAATTTGTAGTGATTTGACAATCTTTGGTTTCCAGTTGTAGTTATTAATTTATGCCAATACATGCAGACATTGTGACGGTTTTTAGAATTGCCGTCTATTTGAAAAAAAATTAAACTCGGGGAACAGGAATAAGACAACAATTAAGAAACAACACATGGTATCATAATAATCATCATCATCATCATTTATTCATTATTGTTTTATTGTTATTGTTACGATTTATTATTATTGTTGTTATTATTATTATTATTATTATTATCATTCATTGCTGTCGAGCGGTGGCGTGCAGACGTCTCTGTACACGGCTCTCGTTTAATCGCAAAATATTTGCCTAATTTTTAAATATTATAAGTACAATTTCATATCAATCTACTCCTCGTCGCACAAGGATTTTATTGGAATAATGTTTGAGTTTAGTTTTCGATACTTTTTGACACTATTTGTAGTTTGTAGTTTCTGTGGAAAGGAATTTCAATCGCTTGGACGCCATGTCTGGAGATGCAAAAAACGGTTACAGGAAAACACTTGCAATCCCAATGGGGAAATTAACTTGCCATTGATTAGGAAAAACAATAGAGATAGTTATACTAGTAATGTGACAGCTGGTGTTAAGTGTTCATGCGGAAAAGTATGTAAAGGATTGAAAGGATTAAAAATTCACCAAAGGAATTGCAGAGTAATTAAAGGCTTTGAGGAAGACACGTTTGAACAAATACCTGAAGACATTTCAAACAATAGTGAACCAACGACAGTATTGTCAAGTGGAGAACAGCTTGAAATTAAAGAGGGAATACGACTCCCAAGGTCAAGTGAACAATGGGAAATTGCTAATAGCTATTTTCAATCGATTTTTGCATCTGTTGAGTTGAAACCTTCGACGATTGACTCTGTGATTCGATTTATGAACGATTCGATTTATGAACACTTTAAACGTACATGCGGCACTACAAATAAGAACTTCGACGAAGGGTACCAAAGGAAATATCAAGACCGCAAAGTTAACCAATTAAAAAAGGACTTAAAATTACTTAAAAAAAGCAACACATCGGTCATGGAAATCAAATACGTTTCCTCTTTGCTTCGCCAAAAATTGACTTCCTCTCATAACGTTCACACTCTATCTAATCACGATAACTTCATCTCCAAAAACTTTTGGGGCTACGTAAAGCGTGTGCTGCAAAAGAGCTCTTCCATACTTCCTACTTTCTCAGAAGTCTGTTGCACTCAATACTTTTCAAAAATACTTTCATCGACAATTCCTAACAAACACTTTAAAATTCCATCATGGATACCTTCTTTCAACGAACCCGAGCACCCTTTCAGCACTGATCCTCCATCATATAAAAAAATCACATCAGTTATTCGTCGTATGAAGTCATCTGCCTCACCATGCCCACTAGATAAAATATCCATAATTTGCTTTAAACGATGTCCCTATCTACGGTCTTTCCTAACAAAAATAATTAAAATCATATGGATTTCTGGCAAAGTTCCTCCTGAATGGAAAAAGGCCTCTACGATTTTAATACACAAGAAGGGTAACACCGATGACCCTTCTAACTTTCGACCGATTACTCTACAAACGGTTCCATTAAAAGTTTTTACATCCTGTTTGCGTGACTCTGTATTTGAATACCTGAAGAATAATAACTTCGTCGAACATATGATTCAAAAAGGCTTCACTTCCAAAATCTCGGGTACTTTGGAACATACTGCAATGATGGCACATGTAATAAACAAGGCTCGCACAAATCAACGCTCCTTAGTCATTACTCTTTTAGACCTAAAAAATGCTTTTGGCGAAGTTCATCATAACCTAATAACATCTGTTCTCGATCACCACCATATTCCTGACAAAATTAAGTCTTTAATCACCAGTCTTTACACTGAATTTAAAACATCATTTATCACTGATCATTTTACAACTGAAGCCATAACAGTTCGTCATGGGCTTTTACAAGGAGATTGTCTTAGTCCACTACTCTTTAATATGTGTTTTAACACATTTATTCAATATATTAGGGCTGAAAAGTACAAGCAACTTGGTTTTTCACCTCACGATAAGAATGATCGCATGTTCAATCCTGTACACTGGTTTCAGTTCGCAGATGACGCTGCGGTCATTACAAGTGGGGAAAGAGAGAACCAGCTTCTTTTAAACTGTTTTACTCGATGGTGTCAATGGGCCAACATGATCATAAGGGTTGATAAATGTGCCACATTCGGAATTAAAAAATTCACTACAAGATCTCTTCAATTTCAACCTAAACTTTTTGTTAATAATGAAACTGTACCTCCTGTAGCCATGGGGGATGCCTTTAAGTATCTTGGACGTTACTTTGACTTTGAAATGACCAATCAGTCTCACAAATCCAAGCTTCTGTCTGTTTTACTAGATCTTCTCAAACAAATTGATTCCTTACCTATCCATCCAAAACACAAACTGCGTCTCTATAGTGAATTTGCCCTCCCAAAGGTTTCCTGGCACCTTACTGTTTCAAATGTTTCTAAGACTTGGGTGGCAGAAAATCTCGACAACCTGGTCTCTAAATACATACGCCAGTGGCTTGACCTGCCTATAAGTGCCACGCTTAGCTCCATTATTCTTTCCAAAAATCAATTTGGACTCAACTTGCAGCTGCCTACCACAAAATTTCTACAATGCCAAACTGTCACCCGTAACGCTCTGAAGTTGTCACCAAATGATAATATCCGAACATTGTGGAAAAACACAAGCAATGGTACCAATATACAACACGATGTTTATAAAAATACAAAAGAAGTTCTGAAAGCTGTACAGACAGAACACAAGGAGCGTTTACAAAGTCATCTTACTACTCAAGGTACTATTCTCTCATTTCTCTTTGACAACGCAACTTCAAAATATAACAAGTTTTGGTCCGAAGTTCAAAGTAAGCTGCCCAAAAATATCTTCAGCTTTACCATTCGTTATTTGAATAACACCCTTCCAACTCGTAAAAATCTATCTAAATGGAAACTTAGTCTATCGTCCTCTTGCTCTTCCTGCTTTGAAACAGAAACCCTTCTTCATGTTGTCGCCGGCTGCAAAACGTACCTTCAGGAAGGTCGATATACTTGGAGACACAACTCAGCACTACAGTTTTTAGCAGGTTCTCTCAAATCTCTTGAAGGCTGTACAATATATGCTGATATCTGTGGATTCTTATCGCCATGTATTATAACTGGAGATGCCTTGAGGCCTGATTTGCTCTTAGTTACTCCACAACAACAGCTATACATTCTTGAATTGACCGTGGGCTATGAAACAAACCTGGATAAAAATTCTTCTCGCAAATACGAAAAATACCGTTCTTTAATTCGTGATTTACAATCCAGCTTTTCGAAAGTTAGTTTCGTAAATCTCTCCATGAGCTCTTTAGGTATATTCGGTAAATCTTGTATTACCTTCAGTAAAATGTGCAACGCTTTGAACATCGACAACAAACACGAGCGCTTTCTTTCAACCAAACTTTCCAACATAATCATTCGCACCACATACTACATATTCTGTCGTAGAAATAAACCATGGACCAGCCCTGAACTATTGTCGCTTTATTGATTTTGTTAGTAAAATATTTAATTTTGATTTTGTTAAATAGGCAAGCCAATGCAAACTACCTTGATTAGTGAGGTTTGTAATTGTATATGTTCAGATGAAAAAATAAAAAGTTTCCATTATTATTATTATTATTATTATAATTAATTCCTTTATACAGGATATATACATTTCAACAAATTGAATTGCTGCTATCAGCATGTGTCCTTAAAAGCCAATTCATCACAGGGCGGGTTACCATACCTTCATCGCAAGAAAAGAAACATACTTTTTGGCCGATGCTGGGTCGTTGCCGAAGCAGAAGTGACTTTAGACAGATAGACCGTGGTTGATAATTTTTTGTATTTAGTTGCCTTATTTACTACGATACTTTTGGTCCTTAAACGGTACTTGAGAGGACTAATGAAGTCGTTGACTAGACACTGCGACCAAGGTTCTGTATTTGGAGGAAGACGTGCCGATACACAGGAATGGTTTCGCCACACGATATGGATTCTTTAAAAGCACAGTCACTCAATTCTTTTAGATAGCTCCAACATTGGGTTGTTTGAAGCGAATTTTAGCAAGGCTTTTGTACAACTAAGACTTCATAAAGTATGAAAATTAGGTTTCTTTATCATCGCGAAATCTGCCACAAGATAACACCCCCTCCCCAAGAACTACAAAATAAACGATAATCCAAACGAAACTGAAAAGAATCAAACTGGTTTTATCGATCAAAAATCAAGTTAGTTTTAATCGGAAAACTGACGATATTGCAAGTGTAAATATGTTCACTCCCAGCTGGTGTGCCATAAGGAATGACAGAAATATAAGTATTTCTCTGTAGTGATTAAAGCTGTATCGTGGACAAGGAATTGCTTTTCAGTGTGAAACGTACTCCATATGATTGGATTTGTTTATTATGCTTTATTCAGGTTGGGGAGGGGGTGCTGTTAATTTTAATGCTTGAATATCCTTTCAGTTTGAAGATGCAAAACTTTCTATTACTCCCTACAAGAGACCATGTAGTGTTGAAATTTGGCGTTTCAAACAGGTCAGAGTTAAACTGTTGGGTGTGTGAAGAGGCTTCTTGAAAATCTTGTCCATTTTGGTTACAATGAGTGAAAAGCAATGAGTTGAAAACAGCGAGTTTTGAGCTTTTACACGAGACCATGTAATTTTGAATTTGGGGTTTAGTGCTTTATTTAATTTTATTGTTTTTCCAGATGCCCTTCGTGGTGTGATCGTGTAATGCTGTCGTCAAACCTATTTGCCGAAATTGATAAGGTAAGAGAGATGATAGTTACTTATGAAAAACCCACTCATATTCCGCAATGTGAATGTGCAACATTAGGTATATGTGTAGTTTATTCACCCAGTGGCGATCAGACGAGAAAGAAGGGCTTCCAATGGTTGATGCATG
This sequence comes from Morbakka virulenta, assembly GCA_003991215.1. Taxonomy (NCBI): domain Eukaryota; kingdom Metazoa; phylum Cnidaria; class Cubozoa; order Carybdeida; family Carukiidae; genus Morbakka; species Morbakka virulenta. Next base: position 3,691,213 of record RDPX01000045.1, on the reverse strand, counting down.
CAACAGTATACCCTTAAAACTGTGTCATTTCAATTTTTTGTAGCTGTAAAAGGAAAATAATTTCTGCCAATACTGCTTTTTTTACTTAAATATAAATAAATCTGGCCATCTATATACCCATCTATCCATCCATCCATCCATCCATCCATCCATCGAACGATCGATCTGTTAGTCTATCTATCTATCTATCTATCTATCTATCTATCTATCTATCTATCTATCTATCTATCTATCTATCTATCTATTTATCTATCTATCTATCTATCTATCTATCTTTCTTTCTTTCTTTCTTTCTATTTATCCACCCATCTGTATATATATATATATATATATATATATATATTTATATTCCTGTCATTTGAAAATCCAAAGTAATGCCCGCCATTTTGTTGATCTATCCTCAGTTTTATATTCTATGCTATTCTTATGGCGTCTACGGTGTCCCACAGATTATTTGGAACTTAAAGTGCTTTAGGAAGACCAGCAGCTGACTCGACTTAAAGGTTACTGTTGGGATACATTTAAATACTTTAAGAAAAGTTGAATTTGTACCTGACGTGCTTTTTCGAATGTTACAGAACATTCTAGGTAATGGCAAGAGATTTGATGTATGAAAAATTCATTAATTATCAAACAAAACGCCATGAAATTGTTTGAATTTGTTAAATATTGCTTGATTTTAGTACACAGCTGTTTTGCTACCGATCTTTCGTTGAGGTTTACTTTGATGACGGCGGAGAGCCCTCAGAGTGAGAAGGTGGCTAACAGGTTTCGTAAATATGGCCGACATTGAATTATTATGGTCACGACTGGATGCTCAAAGACGTGCTCTTTATGAATTACGCCTGATTAATTAAGAGATAAATGTTGAGAAATGTTGGAAAGGCTGTTATGTTATTGGATTATTTGCAATGGTTTCCCTATTTCACATGTTAAAGTTTTATTGTTACACATTCCCGCCGCATGCAACCAATTTTCCAGTGATCTTTCCTTACATTTTTATCTAGGTGTGGTTGTAGGACGGTGATAATTTTCTGGAGCTATTAGAAAAGGCTATATCGTTACATAAGCACTTGTGTAAAAAGGTGGGGTCCTTGTTTCAATTGATAAAGATCGATAGGAACTAGAAATTATATGCTGTTGCTCTTGCTCGAACTTGAACTTTGACATGCGCAATAAAATTAATTCATTGTTATTACATCAGGAATTCATTGTGTATAAAAGTTTTGGCGTCAGAAGGGACAAATTTTCGTTATGGACGTACGAAGGTGGGGGTTGCTCCGAAAACTTTGCAGCGGACGGAATAAATACCTATGATTTTACTCAGGTGGAAATAGACCACGGGAAAGTGGTGGTTGTTCAGCGGCTTAAATTTCCCACTATTAATGCATACAGGGGTATTGTTTAAAATTTTATTTTTAAGTTTATTTTTGTTTTTGAAAAACTTAATGAGGTAACTGAAAATATAGAGATAATGAACTGCATACTTAAACCAAGTTATGAAGGGCTAGGCTGGAGGGTCAAAGGGTTTTTATAGAAGAAAAACTAAACAGTTTTCTGTAACTCGTTGAATTATCGTATGGTGTTGTTTCTTTTGGCTGCGTATCACTTCAGCTGCTGAATTAGTTGGCCGATTCAAGAGTTTAAGGCCCGTTTAGTATATATTTTTATTCTTTTGCTATGATAGACACGACCGCCTAGTTACAATTGCATCGGGCAAGGAGTGTGTGTTGGAGATCATAAGGTACGTAGACCGTTATCACATTGTTATATATTTTTCTTTTATAATCTGATGTAGGTAGAATTTTGAAAAATTCATGCTTCATTTCCACCACAAGAATTTTGTTGAGACAGGTTATGTCATTGTGTAGAAACGTTTTTCATTATGTCTTTGAAAACTGTCAAAGATATAGATTACTTGCAGATAGAAACGGAACTAAAAGTACTAATTGTTGCTTATATACTCTATATAGTTGAAATATAAACAGTAACGTATTCAGAGGTTTTTGGGGGTACCGATAATATTGGTAAGCACGTGGTCATGGCAGCAGCATCCAGGGGTCCTGTGAGCAGCCCCTCCGGTTGGGCTCAGTGGCGATGGCCCTGGAAAATGGCTAATTTTCGACTGTTAAAAGGTGGTTAACTTATCTACATATAGCACATAAAACAAAAATTCACAAAGAAAACAACATCTCTAGGTCAATACGTTTGTGTTTACTGTAAGATAAACTTTCAAAAGTAAATACAGCTGTTAATTGATAAACGATCTCCAATTTTTATTGTCACGAAATTTAAGCATAAGTTAAAAGACCTGAAAATGATAAGACAATCGTGGTGCGGGCATTGAAGGATAGGAAATAGTTCGTACAGTGGTGGACAACGGTTTAGTAAAGTAAGATGGAACAAAAAAAAGAGGAATTTAAACGTGCCGTCTTCCTCTTTAGGCTGAGAAAGGTATTACGTATGCCATTTATTTGAAGATGTTTTTGCTAGAGGTTATACAAGAAAACTGTGCAGAACAGAAACAGTAAAAATAAGTAATGTACATATCTCGTTTGTATTATCTTATTTTATACAAAGCAGAGCTGTAGATGCTGCATTCTTTTCAAGCTGATTATAGATATCTTATATTTCACGGTATTTGTTTCTCTTTCCTTTGTTTTCCTCCTTGTTCATAGTTATACGATATTCTTTGGGTTATTTTAAGGTAGCAAAGAGCATAAAAGGCATTGATGTTTCGTTCGCTTTGTTATCAGCGCTTTGGCTGTGCTTTGATAAAACTTGGACGTCTTGACTTGAGAGGGAACTCTCTGAAAAAGTTCTTGTGGTAATGCTGTTCAGGTGACATTCTTTCCTTGCAAACTAGTATCCACACACATTGCTATACCCATTTCTTATGCTTTAAAGGACTGGAAGAATGGTATTGCCTTAAAAGTCCATACGTCAGAGAACTGCTCTGTGCAGATAATGTGAACCTTTCTAGACACCCAGAAGAAATCCACTGTGTACTAAGCAGATGTTTTTCTGATGCCTGTGAAACTTTTGGACTCACTATCAGTCCAAAGGAACCAAAGGTCATGTTTATTCCCGTACCAGGCCAATTTTTTATAAAACCAAACAGTTAACTAAATGAAACAAGGGTAGAGGCTGCAGACACTTTCGGAAATAATCTCTATGAGGTCAAAAGATTAAATACATAAATACATTATTCTACTTTAAGAAGAATGGTTTATAACATTCATGTTGACAACAAAAGAATTGTGAAATAAATCAGAAAAAATATTCTTTTCATATATTCAACGGTATAGTTAATCAACCCCATTGACACACCTGTACAAAGAAAGGCTTACAAATGCTTCATAGTCCTTGCATCTACCCCTTCCTATGATTTTAGTTTTACTATTACGCAGTGGTTTTATTGAAACACAATATCCAGAATTGGTAACTGTGGGTAAAGATCGCTTTAATTGCTCCCAAGGATTTATCCCACCTTGTACTTTCCTCAGAATGTCAGACTGGTTTGTAAAGGGCTTTTTGGGCGGGGAGAGGATTAAATCTTGATTGCCTTACCGTTAAAAGTTATTTTTAGGGATTCGTGTCAGGTTAACAATATTATAGTACCTTAAATGACGTTTTTCTGCACTGGGGACCATTTGGAACAGAGAGTTCATGCTTGAATTCGGATACCCTTTCTTTTCTGGTATCTGTATCAGTATTAACCATCCTGCATACTACTGTTGACCATTCGCTTGCTTTGCAGATAACCGCTACAGATGTATGATTAACAATTCATTTTTATGTTTCCTTACTTGTCTGTGATACTACTTAACCTAACAATTTGATTTTATTAATTATATTTTTTTTGCAGTGCCCTCGAAATGCATTGCTCTTTTTACAAATATATATGCTGCAATTTGTTTGCAGTCTTTTCATTTATACGTTTTTTCCTTGTCAGTTTCTTGATAAAGTCTGTTGTAGACAGACGAAAATTTGAAATTGTGATAGTAATAAATAAAAATTTGATTTACTCAAGTAAATTTTGACATACTTTCTTTAGTCATTTCCTGTGTCAAATATTATTGTCATTAGCTGAAGGAGTTTGTCAGTGTTGGTTTGGCATATTTCCTGTGTCGAATATATATATATGTATTTTAAGAGTTCGTTGTGCTTATGTAGTATGTTATTTAGTGTTACTGTCAAATATGTAAGTGTGTGTTTGTGTGTGTGTGTGTGTGTGTGTGTGTGTGTGTGTGTGTGTAAATAAAAATTTTTCCATTAATTTTGCCACATGTACCATAACAAACAGGTAATTATTTGGCTACTGATCGGTGGTCATTCTATGGGGTCACCACTACTTATGACATTTAGAACTTTTTTTTTTTAATGACCCACCATTTTCTTTCACATTTTAGCCAGTTTATCTAAGCTTTCATATGGAAGGAATAGAGTCTGCAAATGATGACGATTCTTCGAAAGGAGACACTGAAAAGGTAGCAAATGCTATTGAGGAAGCCTAACATAATATTTATCGTACACTGATGTAGTTCATGTATTTTATTTAATTTTGGATAAAGTAAATGAATGAGCTTGACTTGGGTAGTTTTGGTACCTTTAAATGTCAAAGTTAATCTTAGAAGCTGTATTTAATGTTTAGTACCCACTGTATGTATTTTACTGGATTTGATTGTAGGGAGTAAGAGAGGTCTAATCATAATTCATAGCCAATCCCTGAGATATTAACCCCGCAAAGCAGTTTCCTTAATAACCGTTATGCGCATATACCCAAATCACGGGCAGGGCACACACAGAAAAGTAAGAGATGTACCGGGATTTTAGGAGAAACCAGTGTGAAATAATGCAATATAATGACACTAGCAGGGTAAGGTCCCCCCGACCTCCAGAAACTTTTCTAGGGTTTTTATTTTTGAGGACAACGTGCTTAAGAAAACCAATCTTCGGTAGTTCCAGACAACTAGTCAAATAAAGTTAAAGTGTAGACTTTGTAGATATTGTTTTCACTTGGGTGAGAGCGAAAGGGTTTCAAGGTCAACATAATTGTAACTTAAATAATACCATTTTCATTTTATGGGTGTGATTTGAACCACTATGCTATCATAGACAATTGAGACAAAGGGCAGGTTAATTAAGAGGTCAGTAAAATAGATTTACAATAATTCTTCAGCATTCTCTTTTTTTTATTCTTGAAACCCACATAACTGCCAAAAATGTTTTTTTGAGAGCACGTGCTTTGGAATGGAAGAAAATTTACCCTTTTCAGTACCTGGCAGGAACTTTGTATACAATAGTTTTAAAAGTGGGAAGTTTTATTGACATTACCAATTATGTAATTAATTAATTTTATAGGGTCAAGTGTCATTTAATATCCCATTGAAGTGGAATAAAATCACAAAGTGTTGCATCGGGTATCAGTTTCCTTTAAGTAGGAAACAAGGTATATTGAGGGTCTAAATTGCCGTAAGCTACCCGATAGGCGCCATAAACGAATGCACTATTTTGTCCAATCCTCAAACTTTGAAGTTGACACCAAGAAACAGATATCGTAACTATGCTGGATAAACATGAACATCCCACGTTTTTAGACCTTAGTATTGAGAGTATTGAAATGTTAGGCCTCTCTTCAAGGTAAATAGTGTACCTACTATAGATAATAACCTTGATAATAATAATTATTATTATTATTGTAATAGGAAATTAATGACAGACCTAATAAGCTTAGATTCGTAAAAAATTCAAGTTTAATGTACTTTTAATGTTTTTGTAATTGTATCGTTAACTCCAAGCATCACTGATATTAAAAGCATGAAATTTATTACTATGTTAGGTTTCTTTGGTTAACAGATGCCATATTAAACATCGTATTTGGTGTTATGAAATACCGTCTTATTCATTCTTATTTTGGTTTCTTTTTTATTACAAGCACAACGTTTCAGGATGTTTATTTCCGTATTTTTGTGTCTAAAATGTTAACTAGATCTAATTCCGTTGAGGAATTAGTTTTTGATTTCCTCAACCATTGGTTTGGCCGAATGCACGTATAAGTGCAGTCGGTTTCGATGTATCCATTATTGAGCTATTGTTGAGCCAAGCGACAGTTTTTATTAGAAAATGATGTGCAGCTTAGCCAAAGAGGTGTTTGGGTTTGTGGCGTTTGGAGGTAAATGGTCCTGAAATTTTAGAATAATTAGTGTTACACTGCAAAATTAAGCCGTAGCAGGTCAGGTTAAATAACGAATTGTTAGCAAGGAGTTTTTAAATTGAGTTTTAGACATGACTAATTGGTTAAAATCGCTGGGTGGAAAACCAAATTGAGTAGGGTTGCAAATCTAGCCAGGGACGATTTCTTTGCGTCATTTGCTTTTTTTTCGAACGTGGGGGTTTGAGCATGATCATTACAAGCTAAAGTTTTAGTGTTTTCATATCTAGCAGTTTGAAAGGTTTAAGAATAGGAAATTCATCAGCAATGATGACTGACCGTAAAGTGGATGCAACTTAGACCAGTAAGAATTAGGGATAAGAATACTTGAATCGGTAAAAGCATCAAAGACTTTAAAAGTATTAAAACGTTGCAGTTTTGAAAATAACAGAGTAAATGGTATCCCGGGTTGATTGATATTCTGTTTTTATGCCACATTTGGCAAAATATTACTCCTGCACCAATGCCTTATGCAAATATGAATCTTCTAATTTGTTGTAGGTTTACTGTGCTTGCGTTTATATTTCCTGTATCGGGGCACAGTAGAAACTAAGACATATTTTGATGGAATAGCCAGATTATTTCTTTTCTCTCCAGAAAAAAAATTACTTTTTTCTGTTCTGAAAATAGGGAATACTTCCTGATTTTTTAGCTTCCATTGGGAAAATGACTGCCTACAGGTGCGGCCTTGCCTCAACGACATAATCGAATTTCACATTATCTTCTGACAGGTAACGTTTTGAATACGGAATGGAAAAGTGCACCAATAATTAGGAAAGTGTTAATTTGATCCCAGTACAGGTCTTAGATTGTTGTAGTTAAGTATGGAAGTACTTCTAGGGGTAAATGGTCGATAATATGATTGACATTACCTCATCCCATTGCCGAAATCCTAGACTTGATTGGCCAAGGAAAGCACCTGTTAAAGAATAATGAAATAATAAAAATAATGGATTATTAAGTATTCATGTGACTAATAGTAGTGTTTGCAGAAGCGATAATTCAGCTGACAAATCGTTTGTAATGTTATTCGTTATATCTCTGGGTGACCTGTGTACTGGCACCCCTTTTACAGCCAAAGGACCATAGCTTGTTTGAAAATAGAATGTAGTTGGAGGCATTGAATATTTCACCGAGGCCAGTTACATTTATCTGGTCAATACCTGTTCCACTACTTTACCGCAAAATAAATTTTAGAATGTTAAAGTGGCACCGATTTATGCTGAGATTTTGATTGAGATTTTGTACTTTCAGCCAACTTAAGCATGTGGCAATGGCTGCTGACGAAAGCATAATACGTAAAATAAATGGTTTATCAGATTTATTGAGGTGATATCAATCGGGCTTAAACGTATTAAGAATTCAACTTGAACTATTATGGAAATTTAACAAGTGAAAACCTACTTCAAGAGAGGTATAATCAAATCTGTAGATCTGTATTTATGATTTTGTGAATATTTGCTTAAAGTGGGATTATATTTCTCCCATTCTGTGACCATATTAGTTTTTAAAATGTATCTAGGTACTAACGTATTTAGTCGGTGTGATTCAAATTAAAGCGTTAGCCATCACACCCACTTAAATCAGCTTAAATCAGGCTTGTTTTGAACTGGCTATAATCTGTATATGTTTACGGCATAGACCGGCTGCTAACAGTGGTTATTCAACAACAGGTATACTGAGTGTGTCATGTTGCACATACCGCTTGCTATTTCATTGCGTGTTGGTTTAACAAGTATTTGAAATCATATGTAAGTTATAGAGTATGAATTGATGGTTTGATTAGCATTTTAGAGAGATTGCTGCATGAACGCACGATAAATGATAGCCCCTGGAATATGTGATAAGTTGTAAGCGATGGTAATCTAATTCACCATGGTGTATTGTTATCTGTGATAAATCGTTATTGTGCCGCATTGACTTGTTCTTTTTATGGCATGCCGGAGCATTGTTAATAAACTAGAAGTCATGAAAGCCCCCAACCCCCACCCGTCCATTGTGTAAATGCTATGTTTTTAAAAAAATAATTTTTGCCCCGTTTGAATTTTTTAATTTTCCGCATCTGGTGTATTAAAGCTATAAGAAAATCTACACAGCTGTGCGAAATACACATTGAAATGTCAAAATATGTAGGGTTTGCTTTTAATTTTTTAAGTTTACGTATTAGAATTGGGCTTGCAAATAAGTACCATGTTTATATGTTAAGAACTAAGTGCCACCAACCCAAATTTTCTAGAGTTTTTCTTGACTGTTGGGGATAGCTTTCCTGATGCAAGTCCCGTAAACCCACGAATCCCTCTTTAAAAATACCTGACTGTATAGGGAAAAAACCAAGCTGAATTCGCAGTCGGCTATAGCTTGTCGTATCAAAATTTATAATTTTTTAGAGCATGTGAAGGCTGATTTGCCACGCTTTACCACCACCAAGGTGAGAGATAGTTTATAAATATTGCTGGCACAATATAGTATGTGATTTGAAATTAAGTATTCTTTACCCAGCTTCGTTCTCGATATGAGTGGCTTTGAAAGTTAGGAGAAAACGGAGTTTGCTTGGGTGTATGTACTACAAAATAACTTTCGAAAGTAGTTAATTCGTCATCATGACGTGCATGTAAATATGTATAGTAAGCAAGCTGTGCATATGTTTTATCCTTTTTTTCTCACTTATTGGACTGGAGAATCAGACACGTATGTACAATAACGTGTTCAAATTTATTGCAAATGACTAGTATAATCATCCAAGTTAGATTTGTTTTGAGAATATATATCGGCAATTAAAAGATTGTGACTTGCTGTGCTCGACTCTACGGACCACAGCCTTAGTATTTGCGCCTGCCGAATATTGCTGCCAGGTCCGGACCCAGACTGCCCATGTGAAACACATTGACACTGTCTTGAATTGCTGCCTGAGTCTGGTCACTTGCTCTGTCTGATATACGCCAAAGTGTATGCTACCATGGCTTGCGGAAATAGATCCACCAACCCTCCGGCGGGAAAAGATCACAATCAATGTTGCAACGAAAGCAGTCGACCATCTGCTTACTGAATCCATGAATGAGACCAGAGTACCTAACCGTAACGGAGACCCTTTAGGACCATATCCCGAGACCTACTCCAAAAGCTTGGTGACTCTTCAACTGCAGAATGGTTAGAGGAACAAAGGAGAATTACCTATTAGAAGTGCCTCAGGTTACAAAGATTCCTTCCAGAAGCAACACACTACCCGATTGGAGAAGACCTCTCAAGCATCATGCTTTCCAGGCTCAATCGTTTCCTTAGTGAAGCTGGGAAATTTAGGAAGATCCTACACAAGACAGGACAAACAGATTCGCCCTGCTGCTGCCAATGTCACAATGAGACCGAAACAGCTGACCACCTCTTACGATGTACCGGTTTCATGGGCAGCGACCTAAAATCATATTTCAAAAATCGTCTTGGTAATAGCATTTCCCAAGACCTTAGTTTGCAGTTTAAATGGGTTAGTCACCATCACAAGATTTTCTCATTTACGACGTACATTGTGTTTTTGTCTCTTAGTCCTGACATCGAAAACTTTTTTTCAATATTTCACTTGAATGATTGTTGATCTCTCGCTTGACTATTTTGCTTCACTGTTTTAGTTTTTTTACATATAAACTACCCAGCTTTGCAGAAAAAAGTATGATAAATAAAAGATGGGATTATATTTTACATTTTTATGTTTTGAAATGCAAATAGAAAACGTAAAGCTACTTTGCAAGTTTTCTATTAATAGGTCTGGCGGCTTGAGATGGGAGAGTTGAGTTGGTATACAGCTTTCCGCTAGCTCGTCAAACAGTATTAATACATTAGATAAAGAGAACAGTTGTTTCCAGTTCCTGAGGGGAAGCAGAAAAGCTAATGAAGGACAGCTCCTCTTTTCAATGATAACCATCGAGGTCTGGGTAGCATGGGCACTATTGGGGTTATGCTACAGGTTTTGAATCAAATTATCAAGGGGAACTCGTCAGTAGGGAACACCCACGGTTGGATCTTGATGTCTAGCAGCCTACAAGGTCCCGGAATTTACGTAGAAGTTTGCGGATGGCGTCATTTTTGTGTTGCCTCTGGTATTAGTAAAGGTTCATGATTTTCTTTGCAGGGATCTCTTTGAAGCTCCAGGTATTTGTTTCTTGCATATTCCGAATTCCTGTGGACAGCTGTTATGTTACCGTGATCTGCCTTACTCTAGCGGGCAGGTTGGCAGAGGCACCGGCTACTTGACTATGCTCTGTAGAAGACAACAGCCCTCAAAATGTTTTTGGGTGAGACGACTTAAAAGTTGGCTGACAAAGTTTAATAACTTTGGAATGCGTGTATGCCCTGATAATACTTCGGTTCCAGGGAATTAATTAAAAAACGTCTTAAACGGCCTGGAAGGTATTAAATCAGAATTGTCTATCTCCAATACTTGCTTTACGGCACATGATTCTTTATCATTCGGTGGAAACCCAACACTGAATCTTACCCTATCCAATGTTTTGGGTATGTGATTTCTAACCGTCTATTTCCAACCTGGAGGACCCGAGTATTTTATCTTCCTTCTCACATAAAACACTGGTACTAACTGGTTTTCTCACAGCTTTTGGGAATCGCCCACTGACAGGTAAATAGTAATGTGCACAGTTTTTAATAGTGACGCAACGTGCATGTAACGTTGGAATCAATACCATTTGGTACACGGGAATCAGTATCGTTGGCAAACAGCATTTGTCGCTAATCTTGCCCATAAAGCGCCGTTTTTCATTCGCACCATGTACAAAATTTCCTTTGACCCATCCATTAGGAAACGTTTTGCAATATGTCGTACTCGTGTAGTAGTAGGAATAGTAATTTCATTTTCATGCGCGGACAAGAAAAACTATTAAGAGTTGTGAAAAAGGGGATTACATAAATTGTTAAATATTGATCTTTGAAAGCCCACTGTTTATACTCTTCAAAAGTGACTCCATTTGTATCCTCATGATTACTAAAATGGATTGTAGGGTTTAATATGTTTTTTAAGCTAATCAGAAAAAACCCGATTTGAATAGGGGTTTTGTTAAGTAACATTTTGTATGCTGAGACCCCCTAACCAATGTTATCGTTATTTATGTTTCCTGTGCCCGGAAATTATGAGAAAAAGATACGACAGGACTGTTTATGCCATTTTTTGACAAAGAAACTATCAAGTCCAGAAACAAAAGAATTATTCAAGATGCCGATAGTACATTCAAGATAACTAAAAATATCGGTATACAAAGGTCGACTGCAATGCATTGTCGTTTTCACTATGACCTGTGCCATCAGCATTCGTTGTTGGATCAAATAAAGAGTGACTGCGCATGGGGTTGTTCACAACAGGTACACCTTTCTTAAAGTCGTATTCCTTGGATCGACAAAAGGCTTTTTGTTGGCATACTATAGCAATTCAAAGTGGTCTTACTCTTTCAGCAACTTTCTCCTTCACGTTCGATGCGTCGTCGCTTTCATCATTGCCACTACCGCAAAAGCTGTAATGGCCCAAAATTATCCCCCGGATCAAACACGTCGATGCTCCTGCTGTAAAAACGTTGGGATTACTACATTTGTAGCAACGATTCAAGGCAGCGATAGAAACTGACTTATTTTGTCAGATATTGGCTATGTCACCCCATTAACGAGACAGAGGCATGGCAAAAGGAGGATGCAAAAACCTATCCACAACATTTTGTTTAAAGACCCATAAGGTGTAACATCGTTCCACTTGACTCTGTAACAAATATTGGGATAACATTGCATGAGATCTTTATTTCTTGATTGGAGCGTTAATGGGCTTCGATTCTCTGTCGTCAATACTTTTGACAGTTACTGAATCTTGCCTTGTCTAGGTGCCGTCCCCGGTCCAGAGATTGGCGACTCTGGATCTCCAGCCCACTCTGTCCTGTGTTTGGCGTCTGAGCTGCGCCCGGAAAAGTCTTGTTACTCTTGTCAAGTTGTCTGTCCATTTGAACCGCTCTCGACCTCTTGCCCTCCTGCCTTGAATTCTTCCATCTAGAACATCGTTTCCCAAAGTGGGCGGTACCGCCCCCCTGGGGGCGTTGCTTTGATATCGGGGGGCGGTAACGCAAAAATGGGCGGTTGGGGGGCGGTAACGCAAAAATAGGTAGTTAGGGGGCGGTAACTAAAAAATAGGTGGTTGGTGGCGACAGTGTANATGTACAAAATTTCCTTTGACCCATCCATTAGGAAACGTTTTGCAATATGTCGTACTCGTGTAGTAGTAGGAATAGTAATTTCATTTTCATGCGCGGACAAGAAAAACTATTAAGAGTTGTGAAAAAGGGGATTACATAAATTGTTAAATATTGATCTTTGAAAGCCCACTGTTTATACTCTTCAAAAGTGACTCCATTTGTATCCTCATGATTACTAAAATGGATTGTAGGGTTTAATATGTTTTTTAAGCTAATCAGAAAAAACCCGATTTGAATAGGGGTTTTGTTAAGTAACATTTTGTATGCTGAGACCCCCTAACCAATGTTATCGTTATTTATGTTTCCTGTGCCCGGAAATTATGAGAAAAAGATACGACAGGACTGTTTATGCCATTTTTTGACAAAGAAACTATCAAGTCCAGAAACAAAAGAATTATTCAAGATGCCGATAGTACATTCAAGATAACTAAAAATATCGGTATACAAAGGTCGACTGCAATGCATTGTCGTTTTCACTATGACCTGTGCCATCAGCATTCGTTGTTGGATCAAATAAAGAGTGACTGCGCATGGGGTTGTTCACAACAGGTACACCTTTCTTAAAGTCGTATTCCTTGGATCGACAAAAGGCTTTTTGTTGGCATACTATAGCAATTCAAAGTGGTCTTACTCTTTCAGCAACTTTCTCCTTCACGTTCGATGCGTCGTCGCTTTCATCATTGCCACTACCGCAAAAGCTGTAATGGCCCAAAATTATCCCCCGGATCAAACACGTCGATGCTCCTGCTGTAAAAACGTTGGGATTACTACATTTGTAGCAACGATTCAAGGCAGCGATAGAAACTGACTTATTTTGTCAGATATTGGCTATGTCACCCCATTAACGAGACAGAGGCATGGCAAAAGGAGGATGCAAAAACCTATCCACAACATTTTGTTTAAAGACCCATAAGGTGTAACATCGTTCCACTTGACTCTGTAACAAATATTGGGATAACATTGCATGAGATCTTTATTTCTTGATTGGAGCGTTAATGGGCTTCGATTCTCTGTCGTCAATACTTTTGACAGTTACTGAATCTTGCCTTGTCTAGGTGCCGTCCCCGGTCCAGAGATTGGCGACTCTGGATCTCCAGCCCACTCTGTCCTGTGTTTGGCGTCTGAGCTGCGCCCGGAAAAGCCTTGTTACTCTTGTCAAGTTGTCTGTCCATTTGAACCGCTCTCGACCTCTTGCCCTCCTGCCTTGAATTCTTCCATCTAGAATATCTCTCTGGATAGTGTTGTGCCTTACTATATGTCCAAAATATGTCAGTTGCTTCTTCCATATATTAACCAACAAGCATTTCTTTGTTCCCATCATCCTCAATACTTCTTCATTTGTTCTTCTTTCCATCCATCTGACACCTAAAAATCTTCTGTAGCACCACATTTCGAATGCATCTATCTTTCTCTCCATGGAACGTGTTAAGGTCCAAACGTCAGCACAGTACAAGAAAGTGGACCAAAGATAGGCCTTGGTCAACCTTACGCATGTTGTTAGATCGATATTTCGACATGTCAGTGTTCTTTGATAGCAGTTGAAAGTTGATTTGGCCATACCTACTCTTGCCTTGATTTCTTCGTCACATCTTCCGTCACTTGTAACAGTGTGTCCCAATAGTTTGAACTTCTTAACTTGATCTAGCTGCCTGTTGTTGAGTATAATCTTGGTATTCATAGGTGTAGGGAACTTACTGAGTGTCATTATTTTGTTTTTCTCAGTGTTTATTTCAAGGCCTATGCTTCTGCTTCTCTGATCTATTTCACTGATCAACTCATGAAGTTTCTCTTCCGAGTCAGCGATAACCGTTGTGTCGTCGGCATATCTGACTGAGTTGATGTTTCTTCCACCAATGCTTATTCCTTGCATATCTTCTACTGCTGTGGTAATCTTCTCTGCATATAAGTTGTACAAGGTTGGAGATAGGACACAACCCTGACGCACTCCTCTATCTACCGGTACGAATGTGGTGCAATTGTTTCCTACCCTTACAGCAGCTTCTTGATTCCAATAAAGGTTAATAATAATAATCCTGAGATCTTTGTCATCAATATTTATGCCTCGTAGATCCCGGATAAGCTGATCATGCTGCACTCTGTCAAATACATTTCTGTAGTCTACAAAACAGAGATAGACAGTGTCTTGCATTTCCAAATCTCTCTCAATAAGGTTTCGAACACACGACACAGCCTCTCTCGTGCCTTTTCTCTTGCGAAAACCGAATTGATCTTCTGCGAGAACGAAGTCTGCCTTGTCCTTTATACGCTCCTGTATAATCTTCAGAAACACTTTGGCTACTTGGTTCATTATGCTGATTGTCCTGAAATTCGAGCAGTCTACTGCACCAGGCTTCTTTGGGAGAGCTATGAATATTGACTGGTTAAGGTCCTTCGGTATATAACCATTGTCGTATATCTGGTTACAAAGGAATGTGAGTTCCCTTAGTCCTGTGTCCCCCATGTGTTTTAGGATATCAGCACAGATCCTATCAGTTCCCGTAGCTTTACCTAAACGGAGTTTCTTGATTGCTGCTTCCACTTCAACTTCCAGAATTACCGGTCCACTGGCACAGTCAGAAACCCTTGGAGTTGTCTTCTCTCTGTCTTCATCTGAGTACAGGTCCATGATGTATTCTTGCCAGCGATCAGACACCTTTTCTGTGCTAAACAGCATCTTTCCTTCCTTACTCTTTATGCAGAGACTTGCTTTCATAGTCTTTTTGCCAGATAATTCTTTGACAACTCTGTGAGCTTCTTTTGCATTATGTCGCTGATTGGCCCCTTCAATGTATGCACATTTTTCCTCTATCCATTTCTTCTTGGCTTTGATACACTCACACTTTACTTGCTGGTTCAATACTTTGTATTCGCTGGTGCCCTTACTTAATCGTCTCTGTTCCATTAATGCGAGAATATCATCATTCATCCAGCCTTTTTGCTTTCTATAACCTTTTATTGGAAGGACTGCCTCTGCTGCTTCAGTGAGGACGCTTTTGAAACGATCCCAATGGGCCTCTACGTTACTTTTCATGTCTTCTGTTACCACCCTTTCCAACATGTTGAACCTGTTGGTTACTTCAATGTTGTATTTTTCCTGCAAAGATTGTTCTGCATCTTTGAGAAATCCAATAGTTTCGGTTTTTCTGACCTTTTAGTAGTTTGTTTCAGTCCAACTTGCAGCTTACAAAGGACCGGGACATGATCTGACTCAATGTCCGCACCTGGGTAGGTGGTACAACACCTTACTGCATTTCTAAATCTTTTTCTGACCATGATTTAGTATATCTGATTTCTATGCAGATCCCCTGGGCTTTTCCAAGTATACAACCTTCTTGGATGTTGCTTGAAGAAAGTGTTCACAATAGCTAGTTCCTTTTCTTCGCAGAACTCTATCAGCCTCTCTCCTCTTTCATTTCTTGTTCCAAGTCCCCAATTTCCAACTATGTCAGTGTGCTTACCTTTACATATCTTTGCGTTCATTTCTCCCATTAATACAAGCACTTCATCTGACTTCACTTCCCTCATGACCTCACTGACCTCACTTCTATCTCCTCTTCCAAATAGTCGCTTGTTAGGGCAAAGCTTGAATGAAACAGTAATTGAAGGGTTTCGCTCCAATTTTCAGTAGAATGATTCTGTCGGACATAGACCAGAATCCTTTGATTGCTCTTCTTACAGTAGGACTTGCCCTACACCCTTGCTATAGTCTTCAGAACCAGAATATATAAATGAATAGCCGTCCTTTTCGATGTTTCCATTGTCCATCCAATGAACTTCACTAATTCCTAGTATGTCACATTTTAAACGTTTTGCTTCCAGACCCAGGTTGTCGAGTTTACCTGGTTGATTTAGAGTGCGCACATTCCATGTGCCAACTACCAGGGGTCGCTTTCTAGATTTTATGGTGACATTATCAGGCCCTGACCGCTCTTGTGAGTTTGGATTAGACCCGTCATTGGTATCAACATGACTCTCTGTAGGCGACCTTTCTTCCCTGGGTTTATTTACAAACGTGTCAGCTGCAGGGGATACAGATTCCACACTATGACTAGAGCTTGAGTTTGTGAGATCCATTGTTGACTATGAGGAGTACATGGTAGGTTCTCGCACCATTCCACGGTGGCCGGCCACATTCGAATAATGCGTCTTTGAAGTGCCCCTGGTGTGCCACACACTTTGCTGCTCCACCTTCAGTGCCAGTGACCTGTAAAAGGTTCATATGCCACCTCCGCTGTCACAGTCTTCGTGCACTAGAGGGAGACGTCCCTTAGTTGAAGCATGTTGAACCCCCTCACTACGTTTAGCCCGCCAGCTGAAGCGGTTTACTGGGTTGTGGCCGCTGCCGTGCACTAGCAGCAACGTGGAGCCAGTAGTACACACAGGTAGTACCTCAACCAAAACGCCCCATACAACCCGAATAGCAACTATACCCGTCCAAATCCAAATTTTATATAAATCTCGGCGTGTTCCAAGCCCAAAAGTTCAAGTTGAGGTACAATTATGTTTCTTTTCGTTATCCAGATGCCCCTCCAAAATGTTACCGCTCAGGGAAAACACTAACCAACTCATTTGTAAGGGGAGCCATTATTCTCTCCACTCCGTTGAATTCTAGTACATTAGTTACCAAGAAAAATGTATCTNCTCCACCTTCAGTGCCAGTGACCTGTAAAAGGTTCATATGCCACCTCCGCTGTCACAGTCTTCGTGCACTAGAGGGAGACGTCCCTTAGTTGAAGCATGTTCAACCCCCTCACTACGTTTAGCCCGCCAGCTGAAGCGGTTTACTGGGTTGTGGCCGCTGCCGTGCACTAGCAGCAACGTGGAGCCAGTAGTGGGAGTTGAGCGATTCGAATGAAGTCCCATGTGATCAGCCAGTAACCGAAGCTAAAGCAGCTGCTAAAGTCAACACAGGTAGTACCTCAACCAAAACGCCCCATACAACCCGAATAGCAACTATACCCGTCCAAATCCAAATTTTATATAAATCTCGGCGTGTTCCAAGCCCAAAAGTTCAAGTTGAGGTACAATTATGTTTCTTTTCGTTATCCAGATGCCCCTCCAAAATGTTACCGCTCAGGGAAAACACTAACCAACTCATTTGTAAGGGGAGCCATTATTCTCTCCACTCCGTTGAATTCTGGTACATTAGTTACCAAGAAAAATGTATCTAAGTCGTGAGTGTTAAATTAGTCAATTACACTTGTTCATACCTAAAATTTTTATTTGCATTACCACCCCATTGACGCTAACTATCATAACCGCGCACTCTGGCCAAGATGTTTTGCGATTCAAAGACCAGTTTAAGTTGGTCCTGAATTTGTAACATCCGGAGAAAAGGTTTCCCTCTCAACTGCATGTTCCCAATGACCGACCAGCTTGTGTTGCTTTGCAATTACGAATTCGTTGTCAGGTATTTTGACCTTATATTCAACGTGAATCACTGATAAACTGCTTGTTTATTTGTTGCAATTGGTACGATTAGAGCCTTTGGGTTGTCCTGAGAATTAAATGATTTCTTCATTACCATGGATTGCCACGATCTCTTCAAAATGTCAAATCGTTTAACCGTAAATATGGCATCTGCGTGGCTATTATGTCTGGAATTTTGTGAACGAAGAAGCTTCAAGGAAGCAGTTTTTTTACTGCTTTTTTCCCTTGTATAGTACAGAGATTTCGAGAAATAAGTCGCAGGTAAACTGAGCAACGTCAAAGATCAAAGCGTTAGCTACGATGAGTTGCCTTAAGATGGTCTAGAGTTTTATCTGTTCAAATGTTTCAAAGCGGCGACATTAATGCACGACAGAACTAGTTGTTTCTATTTTCGCAATGACAGATAAAGGTTCTGTGTTTATAGACCTTTGTTGGTACTTCCAGTATTATCTCTATTTTTCCGTTTATCATCTTGCAATTATTTTAGTCCAGAGAACATTTGTTTGGTTCTGTCACGAAATGTTTTTGTCTTAAACAATTTTTTCCGTTGTGGCTAAATTCGATTTCTAATTTTTCCTTCTTCGTCTTACTTTTTAAGCTCATCGCCATCCTTTACAGACAAGATATCAGGTTTGCGTTTCCGGTAGGCGAAGAATGGTTTTCTTTAGTTTCTATTTTTTTCTAAGATCATATTGTTTTGGCGTTGGTTTTATTTTTCTTACTCGTAAATGCTATTTGCGACAACTCGGTTTATGGATCAGATGATGATGACTGAAAAGAATTTTCAGCCTCTTCCTTATCCACATTCTGAAAACTACCACCACCATGTTTCTTGACCATGTTTGCTCTACCAAATCTGCTCCATATTACCATAATCTGTACGTTCTTTACTCTGGGCTTCTTTTAGTTCTGAAATCGTCTTATCGACAGAAATGTCTAAATCAGTCTACTTTAATTGCTTCCTTTCTTTCCATTCTCCTGACACTGTGAGCCGCACATCTTTAACTCTTTTCGTTTTCTATGAGTCAGGATATGCTTTAATTAGTTTTTTTAACAGTTTAACCTACTTCCTGCCATTTTTAATCAACTCTAAAACACAACAACGCAAGCGGGTTTTAACACATGGTGAACAAACTCCTTGTCTAAACATCCTTTTTACAACTGACCTTATTGAATCAAAACAAAAGATAACTACAGAAGTGTTTTACGTAACGTGTACTGAAAATGATCAAATGTTATTACATAGCTGTTTCATAGTGATTTCTATCGGGTGATTATGTAATNAGCTTGGATGACGGGAGATTTGTTTACAGAGTGGCTCCAGAAGATCTACAACTCGATGAGATTACAGTCACGAAACATCCTGCTTTTTGTAGATAACTGTGCAGCACACCCTGACATACAACTATCGAACATCAACCTGCGATTTCTACCACCAAACACTACAAGCGTTCTCCAGCCATGTGATGCGGGTATTATCCAGGCAGTGAAGCTCATCTACCGTAAGAGCATCCTAACCAGAGTGCTTAGCGAGATAGATGCTGGGAAGTCTGCAACTGACATCGCCAAGGCGGTCAACATGCTTGATGCGGTCATGTGGGCCAGGAACGCGTGGAATACAGTGACTGAATTCCACGATCACGAAATGCTTTGCAAGGTGTGGCTTTTTAAGGGCCACAGATGAGGAAGCCCCTGCACCAGCTCCACAACCTGTTCCAGCTCTAACTGATGGACAGCAAGCGCTGCTGGTCCAAGAGAACATCACCGTGGAGGAATATTGTGGCATGGATGATGGTCTTAAGGTGTCTAAAGTTTTGCAGGATACAAGAACGGAACTATCGTCCAGTACGAACACCCCAAGTGATGGGGATGACGATCCCGATACCACTTCACCACTACCAACGAGGATTGAAGCAGCAACCTGAATCTCAAAATGCGTTGAGTACGCTTCCGCCATGGGCAACACTGAACTCTTGGCTGTGTTATTTCAAGACAGGCACATGATTGAAGCCGCTGCCACTATCGTTCCACAAAAGCAGCAGCGAATGACTGACTTTATGAAGAAATGAGGAATCTTTCTCTATGTTGCAGTGCTTCAGCAACTCTTTATGACACAAGCATTTGACCTATAGTGATTAGGCCTACTGTGTCCTGTTCAATCTCTTTGTTTATTTCACAACATGCACTATATTTGCTCTTTACAATTGTAAAGTACTTTTTGTGTGATGTTTTCAATGATGTGTTTGACACAAGTAAAGCAGAGAAGAAAGAAAAAGAAAGTACATAAAAATATGGTCCCCCCAAATAACGGCTGCCTCCCAATAACGAACATCTCAATTTCCCCGTAAGTGTGTTCGTTATTGAGGGGGGGGGGGGAGAGTACTGTACTTCATAACTTCCTACTTGTATAATGTAAAAGTATCTCAATTTGATATGGTTCCAACACTTGGTGAGCATTAAATTTCAACTAAGGGCGCAGAAAGCATATCCAATGATATATTAGAAGCTACAGCCTATCTGTTTCAGATTTTAGTACACAACTGTGCCTAAATTTATGCTTCATATTAAATTATCTGTCATAACTGATATTCTCAAAAAATAAATTTTACTGGCCGGTGCTCTTTCATGACTACTTGATTCCTAGTTTTAGTAAAGTGCAGACTTTAATTTGAGCTAAAATCAGGAGTTCTGGAAATTGAGGGTAGAATTCAGATAATGCTGTCTTCAGAAAATAAGTACAGTACTTTGCAGAAACATATTTACCATTTTTTTACCGATTCATGCTTTTAAAAAATATCTACCTTCAAACTGGTACAAAATGAATTTTTTTGCTTATCTGGGGGCAGATATACTCCGCTTTTACGAGATACACAAGAACTTAGCATTTCAGAAATTTCCAGCCATGCATTGACTATTTCTTATGCAACTCTTCTCTGTGACAGTGTATATGCAAACGGAGTAAGTCATAATTACATTCTGTACCAAAGTATCAAATGTGGTTTGGAGATTCTCCTATTTGAAAACAATAGTATGAACATTGTCTTTCTATATAAGCTTCTTCCAGTACCTTTATTGTGCCTCCATGGAATAAGGCTTGTGTTGTAATATGAGTTTTTAATACGCGCGAAATAGCAGATAGAGAAGATGTTGAGGAATGGAAGATGAAGAATAATTTGGTTATTGCTTGTGATACTAAAGGTTAAACCTCTATTATGAATTTACAGAGAAAACGATATAACTCCAACTTTTTACTTTTAACATCTAGACACATTGTGAACTTTAAAATGTTGGTTGTGATCCAAGGCAAAGAGGTATAACTTTACACCATGTAAAAGCTATTTTGAAGCCATTAAGACTTTTTAACCTTTTACCAAGACTCTTTTCTGAATATAATCTCCTGCTAGGAAATACCATACTGGCTTCTGTCGTTTACCCAGCGACAGAAGCCAGTATGATGAAAACGATCACAAGACCTGATAACCAACATCGACATAACTCGTAATATCAAGAAAATATAAACTGCTATAAAAAATTAAACTACACATGAATACCTGCTGCAACCCTTATTGCAGTGGCTGTACAATTATAGTTGAATAAAAAATGAGGATACGTCAAGAAAATAGAGGAACGAAACTTGTCATAGAAGACAACGATGACAAATTAAAACCATGCATTCTTCAAGAATTTCATAATGCTAATTAATACCTTAACCGAAAGCTGCTTTCTTCATGAATCACAGGAGAGATAATACTGCACTGTTCGTGACGGAAGTAAATCATGAGCTCAAGCTTTTCAAAAGCTATGCAAAGGCATTGGAAATTCCAAAAGCTAAAGTCGTGGCCTTACTAACATTTGGTCAAGGCCAAAAGAGCACCGCTAGCACTCATTCCTCTCCTCGGGACTTTGTATAGGTTCTAAGGGCGCATGGTAATAAGTCACATGACACCCAGAGCTGAAGACTAGCTTGCGCGTGACTGGGATGCCTTCAGAACAGGAAGATCTTGCTGTGAATAAGCAATTATCTTTATTTGATATAGGGTTTATATGGGTTAGTGGGACAGTAATAATTGACTTGACAAATGCTTATTATACGATGAACCATGGGGAACTGCCCTTGAGTCTTGACAAAGTTACCCAAAACTCAGATACCGTACAGATTTTGCATTGTTTAGCAGCGGTCACATTAATGTGAAAATGGGTAGTACGCAATATCTATGGCTGGAACAGAAAAGAGGTTTTCCACAAGGAGCTGTACTAGCACTTACGCTCGTTGATGTGTCCTCCAACGATTAAACACAGTTAAAGAATATTCACAGATCNTGTCAAACACAGCTCCGTCATACCTTGTGGACAAAAATTTCTCTCAAAAAACAAAGCCAACGTCCAGCAGTTTTTGTGGATCCGTGTTTGGTAGGTCTTTGTATAATTGGTTAAAATTTAAATTAATGTTTTGTAGGTCAAGGGGTTTCAAATGATTAGCGCAGACGATGGCTCTATCAAATGTATCCCAATCTAAGCACCAGTAGTACGCAATATCTATGGCTGGAACAGAAAAGAGGTTTCCCACAAGGAGCTGTACTAGCACTTACGCTCGTTGATGTGTCCTCCAACGATTAAACACAGTTAAAGAATATTCACAGATTATAAACACTGATAAGCTTTGCCTGCACACAGATCTAGTTGCTACCATCGAAAGAAAAGTTTCGTTTCATTTTAAGCACCTATCAACATACTACAGTGAAATACCAAAACGTCAACGGAGAAAAAAGCTCAGGCAAGTACTTTCGGTTTTAAAATCAGTTAGCCAAAGTCGTAAGGTAACATGCATAACAATAGAAAACTGAAAAACGACAATTTTGGTTTACCTACCTGTTATATTATGAGATCAAATGGTATTTCGGTGTGGGAAAGGTTGTATCATCCTCTCACAGTTGACATAAAATGAGCTAAGTATGTCGTAAAGAGACTCTTTTTCTTGTTGACTAGCAGTGTCCCTAATGTCAGGGGTATAGAGACACGTTAATGCAAACACCTGTGCAAGAACGTTTTACATTGTCAGGGGTACCAAACAAACGTCCTAGATGAATTCGCAATGTCAGCAGTCTGAAACAATACATTCATAGTGTAGTTACCTTCTCCGATACATACAGAGTTGCCGGAAAATCTTCATGGCTGTTAACTGCTTGATTCTCACAGCGTCAACAGCCTACTACCTTGATAGTCGGAGAGAAATATCATTCCGTACCCAATCAGACCTTCTAACCCTCTGAGATAAAAAACACATCTGAACTACCTATAAAACCAAACTGTCTCCTTTCATACTGATACGAAATACTGATCAATAGAATTTCGAAGTTTCTATCTACGATGTGGTTGCCGGTTTTCAAAACACAAGTGGCCAACACAATGAAATGATTTACAGTAGAACCCCGGTTGGCGACCACCTCACTGATGCGACCACCTAGCCAACACGACCACTTTTTTTAAAGTCCCGATTTTTTCCCTTATTAAACTTTGTAAAATGTCTTCACTAACGCGACCACCCCAGTTCCCAGACCGCGACCAGCAAATCATTAGTCCCAAGCACACTTTCCAGCCCCCTAACACCACCAAGGCAGGGCAATTAGCGGCTTGAGTAACCGCGCTACCTAATTAGGCCTATGACTAACGGCAGTAAATGGCGACCTGCAGTTGAAACCAATAAAAAAGTATTCTTGATCAAGCCAGTTGATGACCTTCAGAGGAAAAAGTTTTGAAACAATTTCAATGGGTTCCCTGGCCTAATCCATATTTTCAAATTGTTCTGACTCTGTGGTCGCCATTTCAAAATGCTGTTGCTAGAAGTGACCAACTAGCTCTCGAGACTTGTAGCATGGACTCTGATGGATTAGTCGATTCTATTCTTGAGGAGTACCAGATTTTGAAATCTAGCCAAACGGACTCCGATTCTAATCAGTCGGAAGACAGTGACCGGGATACTACGTGTGTCGAGGATACAGAGACAACTTCGAAAATCACGGCAAGCTTGCAGGCAAACTTCAATATTGAACTTTTTAAAGTGAAATTCTAGCTGTGGACTTTAATTCAATCTTGCCCGCATTGTGTTAGCTCAGGTTTGGATCAGAGGACTTTAATTTGTGAACTTTTATGAACATCTATGGACTTATATTTTTATTATCATGTGTCATGATGTCCTCTTAGCTTGTGAAATTGTTAATAGCCTCTCTTCATGGGTATCATTTTCTTAACAATTTTATGTCAATGGGTTATTGAAGTCTTTACAGAAAAGTGCTGCGTTTTGTGATCACGCATTCATTGATCTGGTAATCGTAATTAAGGTTCAACTTAGGCTTGTTTCTGATTGATGTTTAGCTAGTGCAAACAAGCCGCAAACAAATCGGGTGTGTTGTTATTTCTTCGTCTTGAAAGATGAGCGAATGCGTGTAAAAATCTGAACCATATTGAGTGTAAATTCTATAACAATTTTATTAAAATGTTGTGTTTATTACAATAAAGAGAGTATAATGGAGAATATTGTTTTCTTTTTTATTTCAAAGTCGGTCCAATGAACAGTTTACAGAGAAATTGCTACCGAAACAAATGCACCAGTAATTTCCGTTAAAATGATCGTTCGGTTCGGACTTCTCTCACGTGTTGCCCTCATCCAGAAGTGAGATTAAGATCGGTTATCAGAGACATATCCGGGAATGGACCACTGTAAACATGGAACCGGTACATGTCAAACTTTATCGATGATGACATCATCAACTATGGATAATATCTCTCGATGTTCCCGGATCGGGATACCTGCTAATGCTCTCTGATGCTCTGGACGTCTTCTGCCTCCCTCTAAAAGTTGAACTAAAATGAGAATTAACGTTTCAAATTGCATTTTGCAGTAAGATACCAGTTTTATTGCAACACATGAAAGACCTATCCCTACCTCTTGGTCAAGCTTGGTGGATGTGTACTGAACCGTGCACAACTATCTCGTTCCGGTTTAGTTTTCAAGGAGTTCGGGTCGGTGAGACCCCGATGACGCGACCGCCTCGCCAACACGACCACCTGGGGCTGGTCCCGGTACCGGGGTTCCACTGTAGTTAACTCCAAGCTGTATAAAGTGTAACGATCATTAGTAAATCATCAAAAGTTTGCAGTTAACCATAACTTACCTTGTGTTAAATTTCCTAATAATACTAATATCTCTAGAAAAGTAACCTGGCGCAGATAATCAGGTTTATTGCACAATAAAGCATGCGGTATTACTACAAGTATGAATCTGATATCTCGTTTTCTAGCTATTCTGTCAAGTAAAACCGGATACATAGCTACATACTTCACATTTGGTACATAATGAAGAACGATAATAGAATGATAGATGTTATCTCATTAGCACCGTAATTACGTTGGCGTTTTACAAGTGGTATTTTTGTTAGCTGGATAAAGTCTTATTTCTCACAATGGCGATATAAACGGAAGAAGCATGGAGCAGGCGAGCGAAACACAATTTACAAATTGACAATATCTCCCTTCTTTTTACCAAGGTACGAACGACCAAAGGCAATTATCAAGTCAGAGGAGACACTAATCTTACTTGAGCTGGCAGCTTTACGGCTTCTATTCTCAACAGATCGACCATCCTCAGACTACCCTTTCTTTTTTTTGTTGCATGAAAGTGGGTTTACAATGTAAACATTATGCTGATGACGAGTAAGCAAAAACTGCAGTCAAGGAGTTGCTCAAAGAACAGAATGAAAAACGAATTTTGAGATACAGGGATACATACTGTCATTTGACGGTGGAACGTGTTGTGACAAGTAGGGATATAGTCCCTACAGAACCAGCTTCATATTGATTTAGGATTTTTGTTCCTAATACATTATGAAGTAATAAACATTCCTGTTTGAATCGCCTTAATGATTACAAAGCATGTTTTCTAGTTTGCCTTGGCGTTTTAGTTTCCTCATTATTTACTTCTTGGCCTAAAAAAGACGAGTTTAAGCAAACAAAATGCAGGTAAGTTATCGGAAACTGAGCGATATTTGGTGAACTTTTTTTTCCAGATGCTTGTATTCTACATGCAGTTAAATATTTTACAACAGCTGCACACACTATTCTCTTTTAAGTCACTCAAAACGTATGTTTGTGAAATCAAAGGAGACAAAACAAAGGTTCCCTAACTGAGAAATAACAAAGGACATTAAGGGGCTGTTCGCATATTACGTAATCAAGGAGGGGGGTCATCAAAATTGATTAAGCTTGATTATGGGGGAGAGGGTCAACAGGTTTAATTACATAAGCAAATGAAAAAATAATTAATAGCGTATTTTGTTTTCTGTTGCTCTTTCTGGTAATCGCTTTCATACATATCTTGGAAAAATCGAATAAAAAATTCCAATACACACAAAGATGCTTTACAGTTCTTTTGGGTTTTTTTGTCTTTGTTGTTGTTGTTAAATTGTAATTCATAAATTTGAATAGCACTTGAATAGCCCAAGGGGTAGATAATGGGGCACTTTTTGGAGGGTTCATCAATTACTGCAAAATTGATTAGGGGGGGGGGTAAATAGATGATGACGTAATTTTGGTAGGGATTCGATAAATGATTACGATTGATTACAAGGGGGAGGGGGAGTATCAAATTGGCCGAATGTTGATTATGGACTATGTGTACGATCCCTTAAAAACTGAATAAGAAAACTCTTCAGTTTTCAATATCGTCAATGTTTAAAGTGTCGTCACTGCATTGGAAATATCAAATAATCTGTTGCTAGCAGCAAGCAGTCTTATTCTAACCTGACAGAAAAGGGGTGGAGTAGGTTAAGGCCTAGAATAATTAATGAACTGAGAGCCTGGTACCTTGTTTGGAGAATATAATAATCTAGACAAAAAATCCTAAAAACTTGGTTCACGGCCGTCCTATTTTAAACGTCTGTTTGTTCACATTACAAAAAGAAGTTTTTATATGGAGTTAAAGAAATGTCTCCATTAAAATATGGGTTCCATGACCAGATTTACATACAGTAAATCTCAAAGCATAAAACATTCTTTCTTTGCCTTAAAAACTTCGAGTAAAGATCTTGCACTATGTATTTTCGGATGGAGAATAACATCTTTTGGGTTTAACGTTGCGCTTTGGCCTTGACGACACGGCCACCGGACACGGTTCTGTCTTTTCCAAGACAGGTTTTTTCCCTTTTTTGACAACCTTAGTTCCTGTACTAATAACTCTTTCCTCAGTACTTTTAATTTTCTTTGTTCTTGGTCTGCCCCTCTCTAGTTTTTCGCTAGTTCGTTCATCATCTGAATCTTCACGTGAAATTCGACGGGTTCTCGTTGTGCGAATACCAGCATAAGATTCTGTATCTGAGCTATGGTCTTTAGTCCTTTTTGTATGTAAAGCAAACAATGCGTCTCTTTCTTTCTCAGACATTCGCCTCTCACGCTTTTTTCTACGAATGTTGTCAACTGTCACTTCTGTATTTTCTTCTATCTGCTCTGGTGGACCGCATTCCTCAGAATTGGTTCTACTTCGCTTCCCTCGTGTTTGAATAGTTGTATTTGCATCATTTAGAAGCTTACTAACTTCATTGTCTACGTCTGCATTACTTTCTCTTTGGTGATCTACATGACTTTCTCCCTGGAGATCAAAATTTCTTTCTCCTTCGTGAGGCACTTCGAATCTTTCTACCACCTTCTTAAATTCAGTTAAACTCGAGGGTCTTTGTAAGTCCCTATTACTTGTTAACAGCACCCTGCTGTGGGTATTTGAGTCAAGCTTATGAATAGACTCATCTTTATCATTTTCAGTATTTGCCTTTATTTCTTGTGTGGTAAACGAAATAATAGGACTGTTAGGACCATTCCCTTTCGTGTCTTTTATATCTACTTCACTGTGTACACTTTCTTTACCAACAGAAATACTCGTGTTTGATGATAAATCGCCACTAGAGTATTTAGGCTTTTTGGTGTTAAGCTGGTCAAAATACTCTTCATCATCTGATACATCTTTTTTTCGTTTTATATCTTCATGAAATCCAATGTTAGCTGAATTTCGTTGAAAATCTGAAGGAACATTATGTGTGGTTGGTACTGTTTCTTTCATAGCACCTATATCTCCACCAGCTGAAGCTTTTATTTTACATTTGTCACTCTCTGGCTGTTTCTCTGTTGCCATTGAAGAGTATGCTGATCCACATTGGGCCTTACTATCACCTTGCACTGTTTCTACATATTTTCCAGGTTCAATCTTTCTAATGCTTTCTTCAATCTTACTTGTCTCGCTCTCTTCAGAAGTACTACTTGGAAAGTGTAAAAAGTGTTCAATATTTTCTGATTCTTTTGGTCTTGTACCCTGACATTTGTAATTGCTGTCTTTCATAGGTGTCATACTAAGGCTTTCACTGTTGTTCCTCCGACCAGAGTTCTGAGTAACATTAGCTGGCCCACTCGAAGATCCGTTTGTGTTGTTAAAATTGTCACCTGTCTTTTCTTTTCTAAAAGAAGAATCTTCTGCGCTGTCCTTTTGGTATGTAATGGAATGCCCTATAGTTTTACTAGCTAATGCTGCTAAAACGACTTGAGTTTTACTTTCATCAGTGACCGGAATATTCTCTGTTTTAATGCGCCTATCGTCTCTGGGCAAAGAACTTTCTTTGCCACTAACACAAGGCTGTCCTTTTTCGCCTGCTTCACGTGGGCGTTTTTCACTAGTCATTCGTTTTACTGTCAGTTTAACTTCCTGATCTGACTCACTTTTCTTGCCAACTGTATCTTCGCGCAGTGAGGTAATATTATCATTAGATGTATTCCGTTTGATGTTTTGTGTTGGTTTATTACTAGTAACTTTCGGCGTTAATGCTAGGTTTGGACTATTCGTTTTCCCGCTTTCTAGCTTGGGCTTGGACTGTGATACAGGCTTTTCAAATCCCTCTGAAGTAGTGCATGATTTGTTCACAAAAGATCTATCAGTCTGTTTAGTTACAGCACCTAGCTGTTCAACTGGAGAAGAAGATACCTTATTTTCTGTTGTTCTATGTCTAGATTTTTCCGTCGGAGAAGATTTTGAATTGATTGTTTCCTGCTTAGACTTGGTCGCTAAAGCACGCTGGTCAGAATGATCGGTGGAGCGTGCAGTCTTTAATGTCCCTTGCGAGCTTGGCTTTGTTCGGTTACTAATGGGTTCTGATTTCTGTTGTGTTCGGTCTGAAGGTTTACAATCCTCACTTGGTTTTGTCTTCTCATCACGATTAGATTTGGAAGAGTTATTTTCCGCTTTTTCTTTTTCTTTTTCTTCCGCCAGCTTTTCTTGTGCCCTTTGAGCATCGAGATACTTATCAACTTCCAAATCAATACGTGAATTAAAGCTGGACGCCTGATCATACAGTACTTCATTGATGATATGTTGCACACCATTAAGAATAACTTCCGACCTACAACAAACAAAAAATAAAATTAACGCATTAATTTTTTCCAGATAACAAAGGGTTAGTAAGCTTCAATACAAAAACTACTTTATTGCCTATGAAAATGAAATTATGAAAAACAAAAAGTTCAAAAATTGTGGCCAACATGGTACTTAAGGTAGCACAGCATTTAATAATTCAGATTTTACCTATTGAAATACCTTCACAAAAATCACAACTACAAGTTACCACATGGGTCTAGTTATGAGTTCTGGGTATTAGCTATGGAAGTACTTTTATAGAAATCACAGCTGCAGCTTGCCAAATGACCTAGTTATGATTACTGGGTGATTCCATAGGTAACCAAAAAATATTTAGTGAATGAAGGTTTGTATAGACTCAAATCTCCCACCCCAACCACTAACAAGTAAATCTTTAACAAATAGCAGCATTTACGCTTTACTTCCATTTTTTCTGATTGACCTTGCATTTATTGTTATACTAGAAGAAATACAAGCTCTATATGGAAAAAAATTGCTTTTTTTAATGCCTGACTTATGCTTATGCAGTGAGAGAGCACAACCTTCCGATGTTATCAACAACCAGCAGCTAATAGCTGAATCGCTATGTCTGTTTAAATTCTTTATGGGACTGTTGGATAATATTACTGGATACAGAAAAGAACTGCTTCTGAGATATGACTTAAAATAAAAAGATATTAAGCCGAGCCGGAAATAAAAGTTATTTGCTGTTAACGATCCGAAAGCAGCATTTTCAGTCTATAAAGCACATCATTTAAAATAAGCAGCTCGGTTATCTTTCAATAACTGCCTGCGTTACAACCAAAAATTGTGTTGGCGAAAGCAGATATTGACTTAACTTAGTATACAGCTAAGTTGATTGATAGGAATTAGGATACTGTGGGTAGCAGGCGAGATAGAGGGTAAATTCTGGGTATAATGCGAGTATTGCATTAAAAAACCAGCAAAAGAACATAAGATATCAAGTCAAACAGCTTTATTTCTAAATTTAAAGCTACATATATAAGAATTCATACCTCTATCTACTTTTTAATTATTGTTTTTTAAAAATCTATTTATTTGCTTATTTTTATAATTTACGTATTTTTCTATTTAATTTTTTGACTGATAAAATTCTATACCTACAAAAAATGCTAGCAAATACAGTTCTAATCAAGTACAACTAGGTTCACAACGGGCAAGACTTCATTCACTAGATGGCCGTACACAATGTGGAAGTGTGTTAATATACAGTATGTTTCTCTATAAATTAAGATATTAACATTTTATTCTCTGTATGACATATATATATATATATATATATATATATATATATATATGTGTGTCACATAGCCTGTGTATGTGTACAAATGATGAAAATAATATTGAAACTTTAACAGAAATGTAGTTTTTTAATGCAATTGAAGGTAAGCCTACGTCTTGGTGGTATGCACAGGACCACATTCTAACAGATACTGTTCCGAACATGTGGCATATTGAATCAGCGAAAATTTCTGATTGTGTTAGCCTTTGTGAGCCTACTTCAATCCCCCAGCATTTTTGTCAAGTACACATTTTTGTCAGTCAAAAAATAAATAGAGAAACAGAAAAAGAAAAAAAATGAGTAGCTAAAAAAAATAAATAAATAGAATTAAAAAAGTAAATACATAAATAAATTTTAGTATGTATATTATGATGGAAAATAGTATTATTACAGTAGTGGTATCAAACATTGCCATGCATTGATGTATGTTACTAAATATATCAACAAATAAGAAATGACATGAATATATTTTAAGGTGAAAAACTATTATATAAGAGACCAACACAGTGACACAGTGCTTTTTCAAAACTCAATCCAATCCATGATTACAATAAATAACTGGTTGTAAACTTACTGGTTGATATGTTGTCTGAGATTTTCTCTTAATTTATTTTTTGAAAGCCCCTCTGACCATCTTTGCCTTGACAAAAATGAAGCCACATGATTTTCTACTCTTTTTTGTAACTGTCTGTATTGTTCCTATAGCACAAAGAGAAATCAGACAATAAATGTTATCCTCATTTCATATGTTTCGAATAGGCCAGGGAAATCTGTTAAAGATATATTTACATGCAATATAAATACTATATTTGGACCCAACCTTCATCACTGCCTTTTGCTTAACCTGTGAGCCTTTCTAGCCCCTTAGTGAATGGAGAATTAATGCTCTAATGATTCTGAGCAACCCCACCCCCTCGCCAGAAATTACTTAATATGGTCCTATACTATCTTTACTTGACTCTCAAAAGAAACATCACCAATCCTTATATCAGTTACCAGTATGATTCAAAAATGGTGGCTTAAATTTACAGTACTTCCGGTATGGAGAGCTAGGAAGAGAAAATGAAATAAAATCTTACACATTGATTATTTTATCATGTTTCAAAAGAGCAAAATTAAAGATGAGAAATGACAAATGTACAAATTGGCAAAATGTGACATTTGTTGAAGAGTGGTGAATGGTAGTGGTTAATGGAAAATAATTGTCCTCTTTAATACACAAGTGTATGACCAAATACAAGCATTTGCAGAAACCAAATGTTCTCAAAGATTTCATCACATTTCAGTGATTAGCTGCAAGGAAGCCATCATTCCATCCTTTAAATTGGTCTGCTGGAGCTATCTATCCTTTTTGGTAAAATTTGGATACAATCCTTCTTTCAATATTGACTTCAACAGTGTTATACCTCTCTACTTTCAGCTTCAGCATCCTCCAGATGTCTTCTCTCTCATACCTTCTGTTGGCATGGCCCAACTACGGTAATCTTCTTTTTCTCATATTCTGGTGGGGCTTCAAATTTTAAAACTTTCCACCTCATCATTTGTAATATGCTTAACCAATTTAAATCATCTTATTGTATGCATTTCCATAGATCCTTTCATCCTCCACCTTTTAAGGAAAAGGTGAACCATACAGAAAGGTAGGTCTGATGCATGTTTTGTAGGCTAAGAGTTTCATTTAACTGGAGCCTTTTTATCACATAGTATACATGATGGTTGCCCCATCCATCCTATGCTTTAATAATCC
This sequence comes from Morbakka virulenta, assembly GCA_003991215.1. Classification (NCBI taxonomy): domain Eukaryota; kingdom Metazoa; phylum Cnidaria; class Cubozoa; order Carybdeida; family Carukiidae; genus Morbakka; species Morbakka virulenta. The sequence continues at coordinate 3,658,840 of RDPX01000045.1, read as the reverse complement.
TTGTTTCCAGCTCCTCACTGGATTCTCCAACTTGGTGCAGTGTTGATTTCAGATACTTGTGTATTTAGCAGCTGGTAGTTCAGTGAGTTCCTGTGTCTTATATACCTTTTATAGTTGTCAGAAGGTGGCAGATGTTCTGTCTCTGACTTGCTTAATTTAAGGTCTGAGTGCTCTAAGCAACTCATTCTCCATTCCAACCTTTGTCCTAAATTTTGTATGCTCAGATTCATTACACAACAAAAGATGACTGGCAAAGCACATTGTCACTGGTGTATTTTTTGGATCTTGTCAGTGACTACAGCCATCCAAAATCAGAATAAACAATAAAGAGCTGAGGTTCAATCCTTCTGACACTCTTCTACAGTAGATATTATACTTGCAATTTGCAAGTGCTACACATATGCTGTATAATCCTGACATATTCTTCTGGCAAAACTAACTTTCGATGGCAGTCCGATATTAAATTTCTTAGAACCATATTGTATGCTTTTTTAAGATCCACTGCAACCATATGAACATTCTCTGGTGCTCTCTCACCTTTTCTGGAAACACCCTAAGGGAGAATGTTGGCTGAACAGTTAATTTTCCTCTCTGGAAACCATATTGGAGTATACACAGTTTATGGGATCGTCATGTCTCCCTTGCAAAAAGGCTGTCAAGGTGACTATTCCCAAGTATAACTGGATCTTGGCTTCATCTTTATCTGGAACAACTTCAAAGTGTGTTATTGATTGAAATGCAGTTCCAGCTCTGTTTAACCTGTACACCATGTCTATTTCAACCTCACCAGTGTCTGTAACATGGCTTCCAAGATATGGGAACTTCTCTACTGTCTCAAGTGGATTCCCATTGACAGTTATTTGTAGTGCCTGATTGTTGTTGATGTTCATTACTTTGCTCTTCCCTTCATTTGTCCTTAATCCAACTTTGGCACTCTTGATTTGTAGTGTATTTGTCATTTCTTGACATGTCATGCTAACTTGGGGCATTGTGGCTATGTCATCAGCAAAACCAAGAGCTCTGAAGTTCAAGTTGTCATCCCAGGGGATAACAAAATCTTCAACTGTCATTGCCATCTTCATTACCAAGTCTAAGGATGCAATTAACAAAAATGGAGACAGTATACAGCCCTGTCTCACTCCACAGATCAATTTGAATGTTACTGTCATTCCCAAGCTTGCTCTGAATCTGCAAATAGGGTGGTTGTGAATGGAATTTATGATGGTGATGACCTTTTTTGGCACTCTGTATATCTCTAAAATTGTCCAGAGTGATTCCTTGTGCACACTGTCAAATGCTTTTCAAAAATAGATGAAGTTTTGGGCAAACTGTGACTGAAACTCCAGACTTTGCTTAATGAGGTTCCTTAGGACAAATATCTGCTCACTGCATGACCTTCCTTCCCTGCTCTTCCTGCCTGCTCTTGTCATAGCCTGTTATCTGCTACTCTTAGAAGATGTTACAAAATGATTATGCACAAAAGCTTTCCTGTGCTGCATGGTAAGATCTCCATATTTAGGTAATTTGACAATAAGACTTTTGCTCCATTCTGCTAGCAACATGCTTTCCTTCCAAATGTGATTGAATAATTCTACCAGCTGGTCTTCTACAGCTGGTCTTCTATAGCTGCTCCTCCCATTTTAAGTAATTCACTGTTGATGCCATCAGTTCCTGAGGCTCTGCTGTTTTTAATCATTTTGATAGCATCTTGAACTTCATCTGTTGTAATGGGTCCCAATTCTATATCCAATTCTTGTGCTGGTGGAAGGTTGCTCCAACCAAATTGTGTCTTTGGAGGCAGTTGGTGTAGCATCTCTTGGAAATGCTCAACCCATCTTTCATTTTGTTCTTCTTCAGTTGCTAGAATGTGATTGTCTTTCCTCTTCAGTGAAATGTTAGGATAGCTGTTTTTTCTCAGACAGCTGCTTGGCTATTTTAAACAACTCTCTTGTGTCATTATGATCTGCTGCATCTTGAGCCTCTTTTATCTTCTTTTCAAAACAGGCATGTTTGTCCCTTCTGCAACTTCTCCTCACAGCTTTGTCAATTTGCCTGTAATGCTCTTGAGTATCTCTGGCCTGCACTATTGTTTTGGCTTGATCTCTTTTACATTTTGAAAATTAATGCTCATCAATCAACTGCCACGATGCATCAGATATCCATTGCTCCTTCTTGCTTCCCCCCCCCCCCTGTGTCCAGCAATCCTGCTCAGTTTCATTTATGGCATATCTGAAATGTAGCAACTTATATGTGATGCCTGTGTCTCTTTGAAAGACTGATTTCTTTAAGAGGAGGTCTCTTTGCTTGGTTTAAAAGAAGAAAAATAGTCAAGTATCACTACTGGGAAAATTTTCTAGCCTCACATTCATAAAAATATGAGGTGAGTGTCAAGGAACAAATAATGAGTCAAGAAAACAGTTTTGGTTGACAAGGTTGGTACATTTTGTGATGGTGGGAGGGCCAAAGTCTACAAAGTGCATGAAGGAAAGGATAAATGATGAAAGGTTATAATGAATGAAGGAGAAATTTACCAAACATTGGGGTTGAGTCTGGATGATTCTATAAACAAATATTTTACTTGACACTGAGAATCAATAATCTCAGTGAGTAACTAACCTCCATAAACTATATGAAGAGTGTATTGGGTGGGTGCACAAAAGTTGATGAAAAATTGAACAATTGGGAATCTTAATTTTAGCAACTTCATTTGTGGGGGGAAGTTTTGATTAGCTGCAACAACAGAATTGGGTATATCTTTATGGTACATTTAACCATTGTGTTATTATTTAGATTTGATCTTCAGTATACTTGATAAGTGACATGTTGATTTGTGCATAATTTGGCCATAAGGTACTTGCCAGCAAGGTCATCCATTTATTATGTTCACATGAAATTGGCCATTTTGACACCCTTCCCCTTGTTCACACCTGTTCAGAGAAAAGAACCCCCCCCATGAAAACATACATTTTTTTTACTGTCGTTGATAGTTGGCATTTCGATAAATGAGTTAAAAATTATGTCATTGATTCTTCTTTTATAGAAGCTCATGGACTTAAATTCTAAAAGTAAAAAATTGCCATCAGACTATTGTTGTGAGAAATGAAAGCAAATATAATAAGATACAAGCCAAACACAAACAAAAGTAATTCCAGATAAACAAACAATAAATGTGTAAAAACAGATGAGAATAATTACACATGCACACCTGTCTTTTGCTGCCACTACTTTGTGAAAACTGTAAGCAAAAAATAATTTTTATGTGAATGTTCTTATCTTGTGAACCCCACTCACCCTGTTTGATTTTGTTTGCTTTTAGGATACCCCCTCTCCCATCAGTGTGAATGTAATAAATGGATGACTCCAGCTGGTTTTAGTATTATTTCTATTTTACAGTGACTAACTTATGTCCTCCAAGGTCTCATAAGAAAAATCTGATGTATAAAAGTACCAATACGTCAAAACAATTAAGAAGAGCTTTTATCTTTCACTTGTGAGTGGACAGTTACATCAATTAAGTTCTTAATATAATGGATAAAGCTCATTAGAAATAAAATGAAAAAAAACTTAGCTCTTTTTTTCTCCTCTATTGAAACTTAAAGAAAATAAAGTATCAACAAATGTATAAGTATTTGTTAGAAAATATGTTTACAAATGAAATGTGAAAAGAAACAAATTCAACAAAGGCTACTTTGGTGAACTTTACACTGAGGGTAACCCTGGTTTTGATAAATGTATCTAATACATCATGAGGAGCAATGGCTTAATGGTTAGTGCAACTGCACCATAACTATGAGTTCCATGATTGATTCCCTGAGCAGGCAACTTTGGAACTTCACAACAGAAAAAGCCATTGGTTGGCATCAGGAAGGGCATCCAACCAAGAAATTCCTCACTGTCAGATCCAAGTCCCTGTGAAGGACACCATCTGAGCCCCAGTTACTGGGTAAAAGTGATGTTAAAACAAAAAAACACCATCATCTATGTAACTAATGGTTTTGACAATCAAGCAGAGTGCTCAATATAAGTAAAGTTAGAACAACAACATTAACAATGGATGAGAAGGATAAAACTATGTCCAGTTTGGAACTATACTCAACACAATGATCAACTAACCTAATGTTGAAATCAATTTCATGCAAGATCAACCTAAAATACTTAATTTCATTAAATTTATTGAATGAACATTAAAATAACTAAAACTTTTTCTAAATACCAACACTAGAATACGTTCTTGTTACTTTTTTTGTTACTGCAATCACAAGTCTAAAGGTAAAACTCACCTTTAAATTCATTAAATTGTCAATTACATTTAATTAAGCTGTTGTTGTACCTTAAACAGTTAGAAAGCCTGAATAAACACTGAGGCTTTAACATTCCCTTTAAAAATCTGGCAAGTGTTTTCAAACAAGTTCTTCTCAATAAAACAGCAACAGAAAAAAAAAGTTTTAAAAGGATGCTTTGCTAAAGAAATAAATGTCAACTGATCCACAGTAAAGTCAACTTGAACTGACAACCACTTTTCTTGAAAACTGGAACAAAATCTCATTAGATTTTTACTTGTTTCTTTTAGCATTGGGTTGTTATCTTCAATCCTCTTCTTTTTAAGTGGCTAACTGACTTAGCATAATGAAGATTAAGAAAATCAGGTTTCTGTACATTAATAAAGACAGCCAGGAGGTGTTGCAGGAAAATTTGTTGGTGAACAATGAAAAGTAATGGGGGAATAACAAACTGTCCTCCTCTTTCTGTTGCACCTCTGTCATAAAGCTGTCTGCACTTGTATAAGAGCAGACCAGTTATGGCATCACTACTGCTTATATAATGGAGTCTGATAAATCTATTCTTTTATTTAATTATATAATCATGTAAGTATTAGTTAGGTTATTCTGTTTTCATTTATCTGTATGTGGGTTTTTGGTGGCCTTGCAAAATGAAATGGAATTATTGATCACACCTGTATACATGGTCATCTCATTACCTGCTATTTGTTTGATTTTTCAATCAATGGCATTTAAAGATCCTTTGCCATAATCAGCTGTAAAAAATTTAATGATAATTTTTTATCTACTCTACCAAGGGCAATCAATGTAATAAAGAGTTTCAAATTGACTTAATGTACCTTACTTCTGAAAAATAAGTTAAAAAACAATACTTCTATATATAAATACTTACAATGCTGTGCTTTCTTGATGCCTCTTTTCTCATAAAAGTGCTTGTCTGCCCATTCTTAAACAGAATCTTAAACTTCCAGGCTTTGATATAACAATGATAGTTTAACTTCACTTCTTTTTTCTATGTAAATTTACCAAGCAAGCTGCTACCCTTTTTAATGACAAAGTCCCTTTTCAATGACAAAGTCCTAATTACAGTGTTATTTTCCAGCTTTTTGGGGGAGGAGTGGAATGTCTATATAGTTTTTGCAGCTCCCTTTCTTTAACTGGCACTAACTCTATAATTCCATTCCTTTTTATTCTTTTTCTTCCAGTATCCTTTTCAGTTTCATTGTAGCCATACCTTACTTTTAGTTTCCCAAAATAAAATTTTTGTCTTTCTTTGTGGGTCAGATTCTAAGGTTTTTACACAAATTCTAGAACACAACAAATAAATTGATACCACAGAGGTCACATGATCCATATGCAGTTCTGTATAGGTGAAGTACTGTTGTGGTACAAGCAGGAACCCTCTACACGGGAAGATGCTCAAATGACACATGAAACCATGGCCTTGGAAAGGAATCTATCTTTTTTACTTTTCACTGCTCCTAATCTTTTTCTTCTTCAGATTATGGGCAGCCCAAACTGGGTACTCTTTAACATGGAAGAATTTTGCAGTGTTCCCATGTGCCCAACAGTTTAATCAAAATGTTTGAAGTCTTGTCCTGTCACAATAACAGTAGTGTATTTTACCCTTCAAAGAGCATTAGAGAATATCAGATTGAATAACTAATTTTCTATCTTCTATCCTTTTGTAATCTTGCTGACAGATAAAGCAAAAAAGCAAACCACTTATGATACCTGCTCATGATTTACTTCTTTTTCTTTATGTGCCTTGACCTAAGACTACATTGGCAAAAATTTCTGTTTGTGTCTTAAACTACTATACCACTTTAAGCTTCTTCTTTAAAATAGAGATTGAGTGAGATTTTGTAGCTCTGTGCAACTTTAAGTGCCCTTATATTATATAACTCTATTTAGGTGGTAAAAATGGTAAAAATAATCACCTCTAAAAAGCTAATGATCAGAAAGTTATATTCAACAAATCAAACAGAAGAAAAAGGTGGAAAACTGTTTGTGTAAACTTGACAATGGAGGAAGTGATTGTAATAAAAAGGTAATACAGAAGGTATATAAATAAGGAAAACTTTGTGAACCCTTCAATATTTATGCAACAGCTAAGTTTCTTATAATGAAAAACCATTGCGTATAAATTAAGGAAATGGCCAATATAAGAATATACTGTTCAAATTGGCCAGTCATATAACAGGATAAAAAGCTTTATTATCATCACATCTGGGGTACACTGAAAAAAAATTGTGGGTACCCATATTCATTGGCATTTTTCGGTGTCTGTGGGTATTTGAGTGCTGTGTTCTTAAAGGTTCTGGTTATTTATATTTTTTAATGACATTCCTAAGAGTCATGTTCCTTCTATCTTTTTGACTCATTCTTTGGCCTCATTTATTTGTGAGCCTTTAAAATTTTCTGTTAACACTCTGTTCCAATGAAAAAATCAAGGCCACTGTGATTTTGAAGTGCAGTGTCTGTAAATACCTGTCAAGACCATATATGATGACCTTATTTGTTTTGAGGACTCTGGTCATCAGTTTCGAAAATGGTGGCGTAAGGCCATACGCCATGCAAAACAACAGGAGTCACGGGTGGAAATTAAGTAGATAATAAAATACTGTCATGGTAACCCGATATCAAAATAAACAGTTTTCCCAGCACTATCCCTGTAAAGCTTAAAGTAAAAACATTATTATCAACAAATACAGGAGTACATTCTAATTCTTTTAACATCAAGGTCAACAAATACCAAAAATTTACAGTTACCATCTTATCCAACGCTTCAATACATTCCCTCCTAAACTGGTCAAACAGCCCACCAGATTTAATTGTGCCAACAACAACTTTAGCAACATCTTCTGGATCTTTCTCTTCAGTCATGATTGTAAACGAAGGTGTAGTAATCCAAATCAATGCAGCCGAACAGAGAAAGCGTTATGCTTGTAAACGCTGAATTACAGCTACAAAAAGTTTCTTGGCCTTAAAAAAGTTTCTTGGCCAAGTAACAGCCTGACTACATGTTTTATCTTAGATTTGTTGTTGCAAGTAGTATGAGGATCCTTGTACCACTGGCTTCCTTTATGATTCTGCCTCATTTTCGTTGCAGTAATTGGCACTTGTTTTCAACTTGGGTATGTCATTGTTAAGAATGGTGACTGATGATTCAAGGATTTGCAAGCAAGAGTCACAAACCTGAAAGCCAGGGCTTGTGAGGTATGTTTTACTTTTTAATTCTGATTTAGAACACTGTAATAAAGACTTACTGCAAGTTCCATGTTATATTTTGGCTTCATAACCCTCGTCTAAAGCGTTTAAATTAGTATTGGTGTGAGTGAAGTTTAGAACGTGACCATTTAAAAATTTGTTTTGATCCTTGATGTTACACTAGCTTGTACCAGAACTTTGGTTCGATTATACAAGGTGTAATACTGGCAAAATAATTGATATTTGGCCCCTATTTTGATTCTTAGCATAACTCCAACAGAGTGCTACAATTAATTGTTGGTGTTACAAGCAACATTGTTACGCTCCGCTAATGTGATAGTTCATTTCATTATTTCATAGTTGTTCCAGGTTAGGGCTTCCTTTTATTGTAGTTGCTTGCAACTGAAGTAAAGATCCGCTTTAATTCTGTGTTCAAAAAAGAGCATTTGAAATTGACCGTTTTCTAACCTGTGCGGCAAAGGTTTTCGACGCGTCCCCTCTTTCGGCATTAAAGTGTGTCACAAGTTTTTCGATGAACATAACCTATTCGTTCCAAATGGTACAAATCACAAGGTTTATATTGGCACATCCAACCTCAAAACATCAGTGCAGACAAGTGAAAGAAAGGAATTCCTTTGTTTACCAAATCAGAACATTTAACTGCTGGCCTACTTGGTAAAGAAGCTTGAAAGGTCACGTTTGAGGGCCTACTTTAATCAGAATTTATTGTTTTTATTTGCAGCTTCACTTAATTTATCCGCATATTACAAAAATGGACGTCATTTGCTGATTGTTTTTAAAGTCCAATCACGCAAGCACCAGGAATTTTCCCATTCGCCTTAAGTTATTTACGTAAATCTCCAGTCACAAGATTGTAGAAGGCATTCAAACATATTATCAACTGAACATATTGTGGTATACAAACAAAGAATAACCCATTCTTTTATTTAATAAACATTACTAGATTACTAGGTTTATTAGTTCATAAGTATGTTGAGCCTTCTTGCGTTATGAAGAAGAAACTATCCAATGAGAATAAAATTAAAGCTCGTCATTACTACACTGAAAATGTTGGAAAATAAAGTCACAGCGAAACTTAACAACTTCAGGAAATTGATAAGATTGCTATCAGAGCCAAAGTATCAAGTAAAGCCAAAATGAATAAAGTGAAACTGATTCAGAAAGCAAGCAAAACTGCAAGGTTTTTATTGATATTTCAAAAAGGCCTATCAACCTACCTTACCTTAATTTCCTATACAAAGTTTTGGTTAAAATGGAGCATTCTTTTTATCTTGGTACAGTAAATACAAATATTTGCATCATCAAAAAGCCACAGACATTCCTCTCTGTTTTTGTTGACTATTTACCAACCTGTGACAGGTTTCTACATCATCCCTTTTTATTACCATGTTGCTTTTGATGTCCTTTTCCCCAAGATTCTGGACTCAGACAGTGCCCTTCAAAGGGAATTTGTTATAGAAGTGAAAGGTTTCTTGGCCTGTTGCCCTTCTTGACTTCAACCAATGACCTTATTTGGCCTTTTATGTTTGCAAAGTTACATAGCATTTTGTCCACTTAGGAACTTGAACCTGGAAGCATGTAGTTAAAGTGCAACTTCACTAACCACCAAGATATGAGTACAATAAAGATAGGTTGTTTGATAGTAAATGATTAATAATTGGAGAAAAGTTTTAGTTTAATTTAATAAAAATTAAAAGATGGAACCTGTGAAGAGTCATTTGATATAGTGGTTAAAATTCCCAAGTCTGCAAAGATTGTTAGGGAAATGCTTTCTGTTTTATAAACAGAGAAAAAGAGAATAAAAAATGTGCTGTTGTTAATAATAAACAGTATTCCATATCTTGGCCATTAGAGGCTGCTCTTCATAGAAATTTTAGAGATACTTACTTACTTACTTACTTACTGCACAGTTTTACATCTTCTTTTCCCAGCATCTAGGGCTTGACGCCTTTTTGTCTCTTCTGTGGTGGAGTTGATTGCACTTCTCCATGCAACACAATCAGCAGCCAGTTCCTCCTTGATTCCTCTGTGAGGCAAGGTCAAATTTGATGTTGTCCATCCAATGCTTTTTGGGGCGACCACAGAATTTCCCTTCCAAGTCAGAGGTGAGCATTCTGCCCTGCCATAAGTCTGGGTCTATTCATTTGATGTGGCCAAACCATCCCAGTCGCTCCCTCCTGAGAACCACTTCCAGGGATGAAATTCCAAGACAAGCTCTCATTTCAGTCATAAGAGCTTTATCAATGATCCTAGTTCCATACACCAATCATACCATGGCATTATCATTTCACATCAACCTGTCGAAGTCATCTACTGTGACAGCCCATGTCTCACAGGCATGGAGCATAACACCGCAAACACCAGTGATGAAGACACGACCACGAGATTTCAACAGCATGCTTTTGTTAGAGAGAATGGGAAGAAGCTCTCTAAATTTCTTCCATGCAGATTGCATTCTTACTGTAATTGCATCTGTACAACCTCCATTGTTTCCTACCATATCCCCAAGACAACAAAAGGTCAGAACTGCCTCTAAGGTGACACCATCTATCACAAAATCTTCAAAAGCAGGTGGTGGTGTCAGATTCCTGCAGGTTTGACATACAAAGGATTCGTCTTCCTTCAGCTTGCCTACGATGCTGGAGCACTTCTTATGGATCCACTGTGTACCAGTGGAGCAGTAGGTCGAGTTGCTGCCAATGCCCTTGTTGCAAACCCCACATGGCCACTTGCCTGTCTTCTTGCGATCATTGATGCCCGGTTGACAGTGGAGAACTTTAGTTTTCTTCATGTTGATACACAGGCCTTTTGATTCTATGTTCTCCTTCCAAATTGCAAGCTTTCTAAGAAGCTCTTCTGAAGAATCAGTGATGACAGCAAGATTGTCAGCATACAGGAGCTCCCATGGGCAACTAGTTCAAAACTCTTGAGAAAGGGCCTCCACACAATAATGAAGAGGAGAGGGCTGAGAACCGATTCTTGGTGAACACCAACATCTACCAGGAAAACCTCAGTAAATTTGCTATTTACTCTGACACAGGATCTAGGAAAGCTATACATAGCCTGGACAGTTTGAATTATCCACTCGTCAATGCCTAGTTTGTGCATAGACCACCAAAGCACCTTCCTCAGTATACGGTCAAAGGCCTTTTCCAGATCAATGAAGGCAAAGAAGAGGTCTTTGCGTTTTCCAATGTACTTCTCTTGGAGCTAACAAAGGATGAAAATTGCATCGGTGGTTCCTCTGCCTGGCATAAAGCCGAATTGCATGCTATCAATTGACACTTAAGACCTGATCAAAACTTCCAGCACCCTTTCCAGAACCTTCTGAACTACCTCAAGAAGCTTCAAACCACGGAAGTTACCACGCTCTAAAGAGTCACCCTTGCCTTTGAATAGGTTTATAATGTACGATCTATTCCAATCGTAAGGGACAATGTTGTGTTGGACAACAAGGTTTAGCAATTTACACAGATGAGGGATGATGGCATCACCAGAAGCTTTCAGCATCTCAGCAACAATACCTGTTTGTCCAGCGGCTTTGCCAGATTTTAGGTGGTGGGTGGCAGCTTCTACCATTTCGTTGATGATCTGTATTGCAGGACCCACTACTGGCTCAACATGTGCCAGGCTGGACTCATCCCATGGGAACTCCTCATTCAGTAACCTCTGGTAGTGCTCCTTCCATGCTAGTAGCTTGTCTTCATCACTGTATGCGATAACACCATGGTCATTTGTACACATTTCTCACCTACTATGTCTTGGTTCTCAAGTTTCATCTTGCGAGTTATCTTGAAGACATGGTTCAAATTGTCCTTCTCGTGAAGATTGCTGAAACTTGTTTTGAAGTAGCTTTCTTTGCTAGGTAAACCTCACGCTTTGCTTGGTGTTTGGCAGCAAGGTAAGGCTCTTTAGGGCCTCCAATTCTTCCAAGCTTTCCATAGTTTTCTCTTCTCTTTTACTACTGAGATGATGATACAAATGATGATGATGATGATACAAACCAGAATAAGGTTGGAGAAATGAAATGCATTTTATTTCAGTTTCTGAAAATGCAAGCTAATGATAATACACAAGCCCAGATATTCATAGCTGAAGTCTAAAACTAATATGTATTACAATTTTGAAAGATATATGAGATATAAAAGGAAAGTAATAGCCTAAAATCTTTTTTACTTAGTTGTGCAGTCACTTTGTTTACACAACGCAGATTAAGTTGTAACTGTACAAGAAACATTTTTTTAATTTAATTTTTAAAAATTGGTAACCAGTGATGCAAAAATAGCATCAGCCCTGGACTCTGTTACATAAAAATCTTCACATATTATTGTCAAGCCCAATGTTTTGATGTAAACAGAGTGTTTGATACTCATAGCAGTGATCACTTAATAGGCCAAAGGCTCTCTATAGGTATTTCACTGGGCACACTTTGAATTTGACCATGCAAGGTCTTCTTAGCAATGTTAAAGTCACAAAAGAAACATCAAGTACCATCCATAAGATAAGTAACTAAAAAATTTTTTCAAAAAGAGAGGTTTTATTCTGGCTGGGGGACCTGGCATTTAAGTGTTGTACAAAACAAGATTTGAAAATTCTCTCTATAATTAATCTTAGATGCCCCAACAGAATCTGCAAATGACACAATACAGTTTCCATATTGAAGGAAAAGTTCCTATGATTAAAACATTTGATTTCGAGTTTGGATGGAAATTAGGAGACAGATCCTTGTCATGTTGAGTAATCTGTCAATGTCTATTCAGAAAAACTTAGTGCATTAGAATTTTTAACAGTGACTGTTCAGACTCACCAGTCATTAAGTAGTGATTAAAGTTTTAATTTCTTTAGGAAAGTGCTGGAGAAGGAGTACTGAAAAAACATTGAAGATTCACCAAGTGTCTCAAGATAATTACATAGCTCAAATTTGGTGAAAGTGTGTTAGAACATCAAGTAGTCATTCTTAAAGACCATCATTACCCCATTTATTACATGGTAGTTGAATAATGTAAGGTTTTTCAGATGTTGAAAAAATTAGAAATAATGTTAAAATCAGATTCAAAACATCATCATATTCGGTTTAACGTCCGGTTTACATGCTAGCATGTGTTGGACGATTTCTTGAAATTGACTTCCAAGTTATCCTATCCTTCACTAGGTCACTGCTGACACCTTTTTGTTTCAGATCCATCCTTATCACTTCCTCCCATGCTTTCTTTGGTCTTCCTCTGCCAGTGGTTCCTGCCACCTTGATTGTTCTGCATCTACTTGTCCAAGCATTCTTGTCCATTCTCTCCACATGACCAAACCAACGAAGCCTCCTATTCTGCATACAGCTGCCAATACTGTCCAGATTCAATCTCCTTCTGAGTTCATTAGAACTGAGCCTGTCCTTTAGACTTACGTTGCACATCCATCTTATCATTCTCATGTCATTCCGCTCCATGCGGCTGACATCTTCAGCTTTCACTGGCCAAGTTTCACTGCCATACATCATTGTGCTACGTACACATGCCTGGTAGACTCTACCTTTGGTAGGTAATGGCAGAGCTC
>RDPX01000045.1:3589557-3619201 GCA_003991215.1 Morbakka virulenta | reverse complement strand
ACATCAATATCGCACACACTTGGGTGTGATGCATGCACCCAGTTTACCCTTATCGGGCTGGTAGTCGGATGGGTTTGCTGGGGTTTCTACCCCTGAGTCCCCCATGGGCTCGTATTGCTCCACCACTCAATAATAATAATAATTGACAAGCAAATCAGCAAAGTTCCTGGAAACATCAATGTTACCGAATTGCAAAAGATCTGTCTACTAGGATCCGCCCACATTAAATCGAAAGAATTGTCAATTAAATAGATGATGACTACCCATCAGAGCCCAAGAATCAGGATTGGATTCGGCGCTATTGGTGAAGCAAAAAGAAATACAAAGAAAAATTAGAGATAATAATATTAACGCTTTACCGGCCATAGTTTGGTCTTGGCACAGAAAAAACACAAAAACTGAAGAATTTTTTACAACAATAATAACAATAGTACCTAATAATACCACCCCAAGACTATGAAGTACCGGGTTGGCATCCAGCGGGGGTTTTGCTGTTTCATGGGTAGCAGGGATTCTTCAGCCTTGGTTTTGTCACCTTATCACCACTAGACCAATATTAAAAATTTGAGGAAGGATTTCAGTAAATTAGAGGAATGAAAGAATAACAACTTACGGAGTAAGAGAAAAAAGGATTGCTATAAAGACAATATCATATAAAGAATAAGCGAATTAATGCAGTGAGGGACGAGTTGAAAGAACGAATAAAAGCAAAGACAAAAACTAAGAAAATGCAAGGAAAGAAATAACTAATTCATGCAGAATAGGCTTTTCCAAACTAATACAAAGAGAGAACTAATCGAAAGTAGAAACGAAGTTAGACCTGATGCAGAGGAAAATTATTACATTTTGGAGTAACATCTGGAATAAGTCTAATCAACACAGTTATAAAGCAGAGTTGTTAAAAGAGGTCAAGAATGAAGTGACAGGAATACTGATGCAAGGAAATATCATAATAACAAAAGAAATGGCGAAAAACCAGTTAAGTAAGACGCGAAAATGGAAATCAAGTTGTCCAGATTATGTATATGGATACTGGTTAAAAAGTTGCAGTGAGTTGCACGAAGTAATGGCGATACAGTTGGATGAAATTTTCAGTAATGAGGAACATCAGAATGGATTTAAAGGGATGTACATACCTGACACTAAATAATAGAAGTAAGAGTAACTAAGTCTAAATTTCAGACTAGTGAGATGCCTTCCCTTGATATGGGGGCTCCTAACAGGAATGTTGGCTGAAGAAGTTTGTACACACTTTGAAAGAGAGAATCTATTTCCCGATAAGCAGAAGCGGTGTAAACGTAATAGCAGAGGTACAAAAGACCAGTTGGTGATAAATAAAATTGTACTGAAAAATTGCAAGAAGCGACTCACGAATCTATGCCTTGCATGGATTGATTACAAGAAGGCGTATGATATGGTGCCGTATTCGTTCTTGTCATGTCTTTGTATGTCTTTACAATATTAAAACAAAAATATAGACACATATTTAGAGATAAAATACACATAGATAGAAGTCCATTGGGAATTTATTAAATAGTTCCCATGTAATATGTGCTATAGATGCAGTTTAATATGTGCTATAGATGCAGAATTCCATACCCGATAGCATGAACATGAAATACTTACAAGTTTGATTGTTAAGAGAAGTTTTTTGAGGACGTTTCAAGCAGCATTGTTTAGTAGAAGGCTGATATCATTGCCTCTGCTTTATTATACATTTGGCAAGTAAAATTTGAATTATCTTTGTAACAGGATTCTTTCATTGTCAATAGAATTCTGATCAAATTTATTTTTGCGTTATATATTAGAACCGGCGGACCCTGGCTAATAACAAATATGAAAAGGACAAAATCTATGTTCCAAATAAATCCTCGACTAAAGGTAGGCATTTATTTTCCTCAGAACAAATTTTCCTGAAGAAAAATAATCCAAATATCTATTTTCTGTTTTGTCGAAATACAGTGATTTTTTAGTGTAGTATTTAATTTGCGGAAAAGGTGCTTTGCTACACCTGGGTTACACCAATGAAAACAGGTTTTTTTCAACCAAGCCGATCTGTTTACACTTTAAAACTTTCAATTGTTTCTATCTCATATTTTTATGTATTTCTCAGAGGCACCCCCTCTTATTGTTGCCTTTTTATCAACCCTTTCTTCTGCAGTCTATGCCTCATAAAATTCTATTTCCAATTACAGTTCTTTCCATTCTGGTCATTTACTTTTACCACTGCCGCATCTTCGGGTGTTTCTGCTCTCTCTAATCTTATATATGAAATTGAATATCTTTTCTTGTGTTTCTACCCTTGTTCTTTACAGTTGGCCGTACTGAATGACTGTTAAGGTTTTAGGTGACCTCAGTGGGGGTAACATTTTACTGGAGATTATATATTGTTGTCGAATTTGGGATCCAAGTTCACCCGGTAGGAAGGGAATTGAATTCAAATGTTTCACTGTTACTCATTGGCGCCTATTGTGCTAGACCAAAAAAGTTGTGTAATTTGATACTGACTGCACGTCATATATAGACTCAGTAGAAACACAGGAGTTTGATTTCAGGGCTATAGCAGCCGCAAGGTTTTGAAGCGGCATAGCCAGTTGTTTTTACGCGTGCAAGGATACAGACTGGGGCAGAGCACTGATAGTTGATGTCGTTTGGAAACTGACGTTTAATCCTATACAATAAGAAGCGAAGCGATTTTACTAGAGAGCTGTTACATTGCAGGGAATTTGTGACGTTTCTGGTTGAATCTAGATCAGATTTTTACGATGATAAAGAAAGCTGAGAATACCTTGAACCGCAAAGCTGATATTTGATTCTTACCCGTAGGTACCCAATTTTTTTTACCAAAAAGCTGTTAATTCAGGTCACAGTCCGGAGTCAGCCAAAGTAAGGTATTAGCTATGTATAAACGTAGAGTGTAACCTATTGATACCTGTAGTACTATATCATTCTTTTGGTAGCTATAAACTCCTAAAGTGCTTGATAAAAAAGGTAGAGCTCTTAAAATGTTAGCTCATTAGGGTGACCCTTTCGTTAATGCCTTGAAAACCTACATTCTTTTCAGAGCCTGACGATGGGAGAAGTATCTCTCGAAACGTTGCGCAGAAAAAGCTTACGACTTATTACATGATAAAGCTCGTACATATATTCTTTTTAGAGTTGCGCGATTATGTGGGGTTTTTAAGTAATGTTTAATGAAAATTGGACTGATTTATTGTTTTCAGGGGATCTTTATTATTTAAATTAGAGTATGTATGTGATACAAAGTATTGTCCAATAATAAACGCAGTAGGAATTTTCGGCAGAATCTGTAGCATTTGGCGATTGTAACAAAACATATAATTTCAACCAGTCCAAAAATTTGCTAGACAGGCCGAACTACAGGAAAACTAGATTTACACAGAGCTTAGAAGTGATATATATATATATATATATATATANTTGCGCGATTATGTGGGGTTTTTAAGTAATGTTTAATGAAAATTGGACTGATTTATTGTTTTCAGGGGATCTTTATTATTTAAATTAGAGTATGTATGTGTTACAAAGTATTGTCCAATAATAAACGCAGTAGGAATTTTCGGCAGAATCTGTAGCATTTGGCGATTGTAACAAAACATATAATTTCAACCAGTCCAAAAATTTGCTAGACAGGCCGAACTACAGGAAAACTAGATTTACACAGAGCTTAGAAGTGATATATATATATATATATATATATATATATATATATATATATATAGTAAAGTATACCAATGTTCACTAAGAGTGCTCAATGTTTCCAGAGCGTTTATAAATCCAGTATAGCATACAAAATAACTAGACAAATTTAGCAGTTACTACTAGTTTCATGTTTTCTTAAGAAAACATAAAACTAGTAGTAACTGCTAAATTTGTCTAGTTATTTTGTATGCTATACTGGATATATATATACATCTCATCTAACTTTTCCTAACTTTTACTCCTGTTTTCTTTTTGTTATCTTTTAGGATGCTGTTGAAGACGGGATAACAAAAGATGGCTCAAATTTAAGTGGCGTAAGTGCAAAATGCTGGTGGACAGAATGTAGTAAGGATACTTTACGAATTGCAAGTAGTAGACTTGGAAATCGTTCCTTGCTGGAGCCTGAGTCAAGACCTTCCAGTTCGACAAGGACAACTCGAATTAATAGTGCATCAAATGGGTACCTCATTTTTTTATGTATTTTTTTAATACCGTTTACATTATATTCACCTCTGATTAAACTGACCTGCGCAGTTTTCAAGGCCTTACATATAATACTTGATATAAGGCCAGTTTTTGCGTTGAATCCGAAAATCATGCTCATTTTACTCAATCAGAGCAAGTTTTTGAAATAGAAGCACATCAAAAATATTTTTTAATGTGCTTCTTATTCACAAAAATTTTACAGAATATTTATCATGGACAGCTAGAGGAGTACATTGCACTTAGGGACTTACGTTTGTGCTCATCAGTCTCCACGTTCCTCACCATGCACCAGCAGTAGTCGGCCAAAAAGTTGACATCAACCCTTGGTGATGTTCCTCCGTAACGTTGATATCCTGGTGAAAGCGCTCACCCTCCACCAGTCTCAACAATTCTCTGGGAAAAAGTCCATATGAGACCGAAAGAGATGTATTGTAACTGACGTGTGCACCAACTTGGGGGAAATTCTCGATGAACTCATCAATCACCTGATACTGAGAACTTCTGCGGTTGCCAAGGACGTTTGTAATGACTGACGTAAGGAACTACCAGGCAGAGGGCTTAGTAGGATTCAGTGCATCATCAAACTTAGTGCCCTTGATAAGTTTCTTTATTTGAGGACCATCAACTATACCTACCATAAGCTTCTCCATGCCTTTTCGTTTAAACTTGTGATGGATGAAAGGAGGTTCTCCACCCTTCTTACCCAATGCTTTAGCGAAGGTCTCGTTAAAACCGAGTTTGATATACAAGGATGAGAGCAATATCTTGCTTTGTTCATCCAGAGGGTGGGACAAGACGTTGTGTGATCCAGTTTTTAATCTTTTTCTCGATTTCCACTCGTTTCTGACATAACGCTGGTCATCAGTTCTGCTATTCCATAAGCACAGAAAGCATGAATACTTTGTATAACCACCTTGAATTCCTACAATGAACCCAACAATTTTAAGATCTCCACAGTTCAACCATTTATGTTCCTGGTAGTTGATAGCAGACAACAGACAACAGACGTTACTTGCTTTTGTGGAATTCTTTTATTTCAACTGAGTACTCAGCAGTGGTCGATAAAAACTTATTTCCATGATTCAGAACAATTCCATTTCCGTTTTAATGATAGGATTAGGGACTTGTGTTATGTTGAAATGGGCTCTATTAGTGGTAGTTTGTGTATTTGAAACGTGTTACAGAGGCCACCGACTTATTTTAAGATTGTTTTCGTGGATGTGTCATTTTGTTTTTGTATAATTTATTGAAAAGACATGGATTTGTGCAAGGTCAACTATTCCCAGTAAATAACCAAGCTTTTTGCACGATAAAAGCAAATCAAGTTTCCCTTTTCATGTTGTTTTGGGTATTTTTGACGTTTTCGGCTTTGTATTACAAAGTAAACTGAAAATTTTGAAGCGCATCACTTGCTAGAAAAATGTTCGCAATAGGCCTCATAAGTAAAGGAAAATGGTAGCCAGTCGGGTTATAGCAGCACTTTCATGACAGTGAAGTCGGATTAAATCAATTTCGGAATCCCGGTAGGGATAATATAAAGATGTTAAATGCTACATTTCAGAAGCAGATGCAGGATATTATGATTATAGTCTAGTCACCTTTTTCATCCACTCCACCATGTCCAGGACGGATATCGAGACATAAGGTCTTAAGCTGCCCACCGTTCTTACATCTCCGGCCTTCCTCTTACTGACGGACAGTCTTCTTTCAGAGCCAAGGAAACTGATGAAATGTTTCGACATATTTTTTATTTCTTACAGTGAAATTTGATTTAGATTTTAGGTTAGGTAACCTGATATTGTTCAGTACGATTATGCAATGGATTATTTATTTTTTTTATAGACGTGATGAAGGGGAAACGTATGATGAATCACTTAGTAGGCTATCGAATTACAGTGCTGTCAGTGATTTAATTCATGCCAGACCACTGAATGGTGTTCAACTTCGATTTAATTTAGAAGCAGCTATGCTTTTACCGTTGGCAATGAGGTAAGTCAACTACAAAAGAGTTCCAACTATATATTCTCTTGGAAAACCTTGTTTTACACTAAAAGTGCCTGGAAATGGGATTTTATCACAAATGATGTGCCAAGCAGTGGTACATGGCATGGAAGTCATCGCAGTGGAGAGATATTACTTAGTCTGTTTAGAATTTGAAAGAATGAAAAATGGCGAGCTGAAAATAGTCGCTTCATGTAAAGTCCTTACTTGATGTTTTTATGGCATGGATCAGGCGCTTATTTCAGGCACAGTTTTATTTGATATTCATCCATTATCATATTCAGCAGCAGTAGAATAATAGGATAATCCATGATATTAATAGCCTTGCTGGCTTATTATTGTAATATTTTATGAATTCAAGCCATTCGTATTTTGTGTCAGTTTTATTTCTTTACAAAGACCAGGAACTACATGTGAAATTCTTTATTCGATTCTTGGGTTAAGTTTTAAGATGATATGTAAGTATATGCTAAACTGGCTTATGAATTAGGACGCAGGTACTGGAATTATGGGTCACTTGTAAACTTTAAGTTAAATTTCATGGCTTCAAATACCGAGAGGATCATCCTTCCTATCGTCAGGGTAATAAAAGGTTTTCCCAAACATTTTTGAATTAATTGTTTTTGACCACACAATTAAATATAAGAGTGTATGATGGTGAAGAAGGGTTTGGGGACTAAAGAACCATTTATAACGAAGGCAGCCTACTTCTTTTTTGGTAAATTTTGTGAAATTATAAGTGAGATATAAATGACAGATAAATTGAGTACGGGAGGTAATACCTTATGGTAGAAACAAAGGTTATATGTATTTCGCCTGTTTTCACAGTGTTAACACCCTGTTTTCACAGTGTTAACACAGTAGTATCTGAATAAACATGCCGTTAAACATGAATTGTACCTTGAGTGAAAACCAGGTAGAAAAGGGAGCAAAGAAGCTGCTGCATGTGAAGAAACATTGTCAACTCGTGAAAGAAAATTAGATATTCAGAAATGAACTATGTCTATGTAACAGATTAAGTTTGAAAAGGGAGCCAAGTAAACAGTGCCTTCCTGCAACTAATGAAGCAGTTTTTAGGGCTAATTTATAGCGGTTCTTGGCGGAAGACATAAAAGACGAAGAATTTTCTTGTTTAAACCCCATATGTTATTAGGAAAGAGGAGTAGAGGACGACAGAAGCTTAGACTGAGATACGTCATAGAACGAAACATGAAAGAAGTGGGACCGAGAGAAGGGAAGATCGAGTTAAGTGGGAAAAAAATGTGTCGAGCGGCCGACCTGACAGACGTCGGATGAAGGGCGAAGAAGAAGAAGATTACATTACCCCCTATAAGTATGTACCCACACATGGTCAATTGCCAGGCTTTTTACTCGGTTAGGTACTCCCACTCCAACCAAATATCTGTAAAAAAATGTGTTCCTTGTTTTTGTGGCTTAGTGTTTGACAAATCTTTACATGTACTTCACAGTTTGATAATGTACTGTTGCGTTCCTGCAGTGAACAGAGAAGTGATTATTGTGATTTAGTGTAGGAAGTAAGAATAACAATATTATTCAATATTGTCGCAAGTCATTACTTTAAAATAACATTCACATTAAATAGCATCTTTGATTTCAACAACAATACATGAAGACCCTGGGTTGGAACTGGGTACACTAAAAGTGATTCATCCCGACAGTGATATTGCTGATGTGATATTCGCTACAGCAATTACTGGAGTTTAAGGGTTGTGTTTTTTCTGTGGTGGTTTTTTAGTAATTGGCAGACGATGCTATTTATTTTTCAATAAGGAAAAAAACGTGACGTGATATATTTCTGTTTGTATTTGTAGAGGAAGGTTAGCACATGGACGTCACTTTACGTTTAAAAGTGCCATTACTGAATCTGCTATTACATTTGTTTCAACCGACGTAACAGGAACGAGTGTTGACGAGAAGTGCCCTTATGCTGCATATGGGACATGGTTACAGGTTTGCATTTAATTTTTGTTGTGGATGTCATTTCAGTCTAGGAAACGAATTTTTTTAGCAACTTGTTGATCTCACTGTAATATATTTACACAGATCTGAAAAAGAATGGGTGGCATAGAACATAAAATCGGATTTTCGACAACAAATGGAGAACTATTTTTAGAGTTGGTTTTGTAAAGCACCCCTGCGTGAGAAAAGCCATGAAAAAGAGACAAAGCCTAAAAAATTATGTCTGTTATAATGCTTGAATAATGATAACTTAACGTTTTTAAGATATAATAATTATTATATCGTATAAAGTTGAAAAGGCCACAAGTAACCCAGAAAATTCAAAATAATACTGAAATTGAATGTCTCATGCAATATTTCAATACACGAAGAAGAAAAATGTTGATTTAAAAGAAAGCTGGCAGACTTCCTGCTACGTTTGCGTTTAGCTCGTTTCATTTCATTTTTATTGAGGGAAACGATAAAAGGTGGGGTGGTTGTTACAAAACAATGAGTTTGTCTGCATCGTAAAAACAACTGAAAGGATATGTTATCCATTTATTGATCTTATGCCAGAATTTCATACCAAGTGGAAAATTCTGCTGCCAGAAGAAAACTCGTTGCATTTAGAGGAAAATCAGACAAGAGCCGGTGAAAAACTGTGAAATTTTTAGATTATTTTTCATACATTGTTTAGTATTATTCTTAGCTGGAATTGAATCTGATGCTACTTGGGAGGACATTTTGCGGGGGGTTTTTTTCAATATGGAAATAATATATAGTGAAATTGCCTTTTTTTGTCGTTTTTTAATGATACAAATATAAGGCTCTGCTCAGGTCTTCCAAGTTTTGCTTCGAACACTCTTGCATCGAAATACCTGTTTGTGCTGATACCCAATTACAATACGATACCACCAATAACCGTTATTAACCAAGGTTAAAGTTACTTGATTAATTTTTCGAATTTAAAATCAATAGAACTCCTGTATCATAGTTGCATCCAAATACCCGTTTGCGCTGATACCCAGTTACAATACGATACCACCAAATAACCGTTATTAACCAAGATTAGAGTTGCTTAATTATTTTTTCGAATTTAATATCAGTATAACTTCTGTGTCGTGCTTTGCTTAAGCAATTATTTTTACAATAAACGAAATACAAGTTTTAACTTATTTCGTAGATTTTGATACCGGACGACTTTTTAGACCTGTTACTTCAAGAATTTGAGGAATTATCTCGTCCTGAAGAGGTAAGTTTTTACTGCTGTGTTGATAACGGAATTTTACCCATTTAAAAAAGAAGGATCTTAAGTGTATTTGCAACCTGTCAGTACTATTTCAAAGGTGCCATTGCAGGAAAGATTAGCAAAAGCAACATCAGGACTGATTTCACTATGGATATGTCTGTCATTTAACGCTCTCGCATGGAAAAACTTTTGCCATCCAGAGATACTCAACTTGTCGTACATATTTTAGTTGTGTTTTGCGTTTCTCCAAACTTTCACTGTTTTATTAATTATTTTTATACTACAACAGGTGCTGCCTTCTTTCACTTTAGCTAACACCCTGTATATTCGACCACCACCACAAATAACTAGGTAATGTAGGTTGCCCTAAACTTTTGAAAAAGTTTTGAATAGTGAATGTTGTCTTTTATCTCACCTGGTCTACCAACTAAAACAGTATTTTCTACAGTATTTTCTTAATAAGATCGTTTTGATGATCATTTTTATGCACATGGCCTTATCATTTCTGCTATTCTTTCATGTGTTGCCAATTATTCCAAATGATAGATTTTTGTAAGAATAAGGTAGGATTTTTGGATGTGACATAATGTTACATACACTGTATCAACGATACCGTCAGTACAACGTGGGGTTCAGGGGGTATTGAAAACCTCCTGATGAAACTCAGCTTTAGTACCTTCAAAGCACTGAGTACCTTTTTACTAGGCCTCATATTGGTTAAAACAAGTGTTACGAAACAATGTTGTCGTACATCAAACAGCTTTGTTGTCAAAATAATTAAATGTTATTAACACTCCCGTTTCAATAGTAGCTTTTTTCTCGTCCCCGTAAAGTACATTTGGGTACAAACAAATATACTTGTCAATAAATAAATAGTTGTAAATAGTAATAATTGTTCAGTCCCCCACCAGTCTATAAAATGGCATTACTCACACAACCAGTTATCAGTTTCCACGTACATTTCATCCTGATTACACTGTCAGGTTATGATATATTTAATAAAAATTGCTTATTGGACATTGGCTGGTTCCAACTACCACCCAGTAATTCAAGAGACTACAAATGTCATCCAGCGAACTGTTTCTTCCAACCTATTTCATGTATACCTGCTGACTTACTCCCTCTTCGTCAATAATTTCATCTCTCTTTGATTAATGACCATAGATTCTCCAAAATTAGACAACCTTTCTATGCTTCTGGCTTTCGTAATGCATGGGGTTATTACCCATCAGCCCAACCATACATCTTGATCACTGGAGGATTGGGATTTCTTTTGCATCTTGCTTTTAACTTGCCCGGTATGGGTGATTCTATCTGGAATTCACTTCATATGACAGGGTGCTACAAGGCACAAGAAAAATCACTAACCACAAGATAGGAAAAAGCAATTGTTTAAGAGGCTAAATAATTTATTTATCAAGCGACATAGTTCCTTTCCCGCACCTATTCTTTACTACTAAAACCTAAGGTAAATTTTCACCTGCAATGATACTAACGCTACACTCGCAAACGTATTTTACCACTACGTCTTTATCATGTAGTAGTACCCTTTTCCTTTTTGTTAAACTCTGAGAAATTAAACTTGGGTATTTCATTTGTCAAACGGTTTGAGATTTTTCACATATTTTAGATCCAGCTTCCAAAGGAATATGCGTGGCCAGGCCGCGGATTAATGGTTACCGTTGTTGAGGATGAAGGTTAGCGCCGACCAGGATATTATTGTACTGACGTCATTTTGGATGACAAGTAAGCTTTGATTATCGCTACACTCATATATTTCCTTGCAGTATGGTTAACTGGTAACAATATCTTGGAACGATGGAATGGTATATTTTCATTTTCAAATACCGACCACTATTTTACTGGTACACAGACCGCTGTAGGCCTGCAATGGAGAGCAAGGTAGTAACGGAAAAGCAGAAGGATACTTAAGTGAACGGCTTTCACTGATGATCATAGCAAGTTTGAAATGGCTGGTTAATTGGATTATTTTGAAACTTGCCCGAAAACGGATTGGGCTTAAGCCACGAAGTTAATCCTTGAGTGGTTTCATCAATCAGTACCAAATTATCCTTATCTTTTCCAGAAAGAAAAGCATTGTTCCCAAGCCATTGTCAACCACGACAAGAATTAGTTTTTCAAACGATAAACTCGTTGATAGTTTTGAGAAAGAATTTATAGAGCTTCATGTTGCCGAAGCTATGCTTTAAATACGGAATACTATTGTACAGTAGAATCTGAAATGACCAAATTTTCATGATCGTCGCATTTTTATTTTCTCATTGTTTATTAGGTGAGCTCAGCCGCGCAGCCAACTTATTTTCTATTTAGTAAGTACCAGTGTAGTTGGCAGAGTTTAACCTTGCATTCGTCGTCGCGTGGTAAAACAGTTATTCTTCATTGGTACTGGTATCTTTGGAGGTTATTGCTGAAAAAAACATCAATATTCTACGAAGCGATTTGTCACACGCTGTGTTTTGAAGTTGGCTGAAATTGTCTATAAAACTACTTACCCTTGCGCCACATGGCCTACTGCTGGAAGGTATTAAATAGATGTTTTAGTACCTTGGTCTACTGGTGACAGGATTCACATTTGACTAGAATTTGCCATCGATCTTTCAGCTGTTTTTTAATAGAAGACCTGTTTTATATGCGTTTCATTAATCTTCACCCGCAGTTGTTTTGTTAACTCATTTTTGTAGCAACCCTTATTGTTAATAGCAGGCGGGAGTAAATGACTTTGACTTTAGATATGAAGCTAATGTTTTTGCATATTGGTATGCTTGCGCAATCATAAATAGTAGCAATTACATAGTTAATTAGTAGGGCACTAAGAATTGGTAAAACCAGTGGAAGTGTACACTACATAAAATAAGAGTTTTGTTTAGATTTTTTACTTATCAACTTTAAAAAGTTAACTAGGTAATTTTCTATGGCACTTATAGCATAAGGATGGACTATAAAACAATGCAATTTGGAATTAAGTGATCATTAAAAGTAATTAGTAAACAGTTGGTTGATGTGTGGGTAAAACTTAGAGGTTTTTCTTTACATTAATATGCCTGATGAGTTTAAAGACAACATCTGTTTTAAATTTTCAGCCGTTGCAACTGTTTTGAGACCTATCACCTACAATATGTGCATCTTCAGACTCTAGATCACTACTAGTTAATATGCTTTGATATATATTAATCTTCAATGTAAAGGCATTGGGAAAAAATGCTACCTTACGTTCTCTTACATACATAATGGTAAATAATTGTTTATTTTAAAGGGTGTTGTTTCCCACTCAAATCATTTTGAAAGTTTGTTATAAAAGGAAGCATACCAAGTATTGTCTCTTTCTTCCTTGTGTGTATTATTTGTAAGATTTTATGTAAAGTATTTATATTTTTCTTTGTGTTTACATTCTTAACCTTTGACATTTCTTTTACTGTTTTTATGAACTTATCAACAACGTAACGACTTTTGTCATCATCGTCATCATTTACGTCATTAAAAAATTCTCTGTCTATCTGGTGTTTTTTTAACCACACAAACTGCCCTTGGAAGTTCATGCATATTCCAAACTTCGTCAAAAAATACCAGTCCTTCGTCAAAGCAGGAAGGGGGGAGCGGTAAAAGGGTGTTCTTCTGTTTTTCAACACTTGCACGGTGTCTGGTGGCTTTGACATTAGAGGTCGCTATCTAAATTTTTGTCACAAAATTATTAATACCATTTTTATTTTGACCTTGAAAGTTCATAAGTATTAGAGACTAGTAAATTTAGTGTCCAAGCTTCTGAATACTATATAGCCCGCATCTTTGGTGAGTTGAGATTCCGTTAATTTATTTTCGTTAAGTTACATTTGGTTGCCCAGCCGATGTTCTGCTTTCCAGCTGTGGTTTACTATTTGAGAGTCAGTGGTAGGATTACTATGCACCTGCCTGTTAGTAAACTTCAACTATTTTTAAAGATAAAAAAATAAATTAACTTTTTTTCACCACATGTTACTAGTAGTTTTTTTTGCTGCTTCAAGAAGGCCATTTTTCAGGCAGAGTAGAGAAGCTACGCAGCCACCCAATCCTTAATTGAATGATTCTTTTTGACGTTGAAGGAATAGGAACCCTGTTCAATGCTCCCATGTCAGAAAAAGCACAAGCTCATATTTTTCACTATTGTCATTTTTTATCATTTTTTTATATTTTTTAAATAATTTGTTCTATCCTGGTTTTAATGAGAATTAATGGAAACAATTTACTTGACAGGAAGGGTACTGTTACTTAACTTTTCATTACCACTTTTTAAAATTTCACAACATTCATCTTGGTAGTGTTCTCAGGTCTATATTACACTACTCAATGACACTGTTTATAACTGATTTATATGTCCTTTTTACTTACGAGTTCAAGTTAACGTTGAGAATGTTATTGCTTTTGTTGTTTTTCAAGTGAGCTACTAACCACAGAATATTAATGCCCCAGTAGCAACATATTTAAAACTTCCTGGCGTTTATAGTAATGATCATCGTTTAACTTCAGATGACACTATTTTGCTATAAAGTCTTACTAACGTCACCCACTTACATTTACGTTACCATTTTACTATTGGTTATTTTTGTTATGTTCACGTCCCAATAGCTGTTGTTGTTTTTTTAAATGACTTCTTTACTTAGTGGCTATTGCTGTAATGAATTAAAGTTACTTGGTCATACTTACGAAAGAAGAGTTAATGATGTTAACTGAGGCGTGAATTAACAGAATGCCAAGAACCAAACATGTAATTTGATCTCAAGACTTCAAGCTCTTTTTTATCCATATTAAGGTTTTAATTTTGACCTCTGAAGCTGCAAAACGTTTAAAAACTCTTAGTGAATTTACCACCATTGAACATATACCATATTTCCGGGTGTTTCCATCTGGTAATAACTTTACCATTAAATAATAACAGTTTACAGTAAACCTATTGTTATGGTCTGTTTTCGAACTCATTTATATCCATACCAGTTTCACCTCAATTTTCAACCTTTTTTGAGCATGAAATGTTTGGGGTTTAAGCCGTCACAAGGCAAGGCTCGCGAAACACCTTTTGCTTGCTTTGTTTGATGAAGCAAAATCTTGATTGCGTGGAGGAGGAGTATTTGGTTTTTTCTAAGCTGCCCCATAACAAGAACGTTGACCTCCTGTTTTCAAAGGATCGATGAGACTGAATGAATAAGGGGAAAGTTTTAATGGAGAAAATATGTAGGTGTGTACACGGGGACTTTAGAAGTAGACAAAGAGGAAGTTAATCACGTACACCCAAAATAAGGGGGTCATCCTCAACAACGGGGCTTGGGGTATTCATTTTATGAAACTGAAAGCACATTATTTGTATTCCTTGCTGTCAGGCCGGAATTTACACGCACGTTTTCTAAATCTCACGACGTAATAACACCTATCTGATATTCCAATAAACTAGCTGACTGAGAATTGAGACTTTTGTGGTTGGCCATGAATAGAATATGTTAATATTTTTAGGCACACAATTTTCATTTTTAGTGAGCATATCTATTTTACCTTACATTGAGGAACAATAAGGTATAAGTGTATTGTATTGGAAAGACGTTTCTGTTAGCTAAGCAACGGAAATGTAATTTAACACTTTGGATATAATTTTTTAGTACGTTGGCCCAGTGCTCACATCTATAAGTGAAAGTAGAGATCAGATAATGGTTAAAAGCCACTACAAATGCATCGGCAAAGACGTACCAATGCTTAAAATACTGTTTATTAATGGGCACAGGTTGTGCTACTTGTATCACTTAGCTGATTTAAAACATTGCATGAATTTGTGGTCTGGTTTGTTGCTATTGCATTAACTCTACTATCCAGATCATATGGTATGGTGGTCTCGATCGACTCGCATATCAAATAAAGATATTCTTTTCATTTACGTTACTCTAGAATCATTTTTCGCGCACAGGGTTACTTATTGGAATTTTTTCTTAATAATTTTTAATAATTTTTATTTATTGGTTTAACCCCTCTCCAGTTTTATCTCCGACAATTTGTACTGAGTAGTCTGTCAGTTAAAATCTAGTTGGTTCCAGTACTTCCATAAATTGATTCAAATCTCCTTTTTTTCACTCGAATTTTGCTTGTATGCCGACACTCATTACTACACCAGGAAAAATATATGTTTGTTCTCCATAAACATTGATTTTTCCCCATTCCTTTAACTGAATCAACGTAGAAAGACATCAGTTTTGTGGCATGCGATGTGAAACATTTTTGTATAGATTACTCGCTTTTGTTAATAGTTCGAAACTTAAAAGCATCTATGGGGATATCTAGAAATAGTAGTATTTGAAAAGATTTTGGATTTTTGGGCTCGTAGCCAAGGCACTATGTCTGATATAATACTTGAGCACCCCACCAGCATTCTTGTAATTGCTGTGAAAATTTTATTTCAACCAGCCTGTGGTCCCTTTGACTAATTATGAAGGGGAATATGAAGGAAGGAAAGAAAAACCTTACCAAGCCATTTTGGGCCAAGCATATTTGGTAAATTTCTGTTGTGAAGACGTAGTAATACACTGCAGCTTTTAAATCCAAAGGTAAACTGGAAACGGCTTGTTGCTGGCATTCATGTACTACAATCACCTCATTTGTTTGTGTTAGTTCATTTTTCAATACTGGCTACTGAGCTTCAGGCAGCTTTACGTTTGAGAATTTCTACATTTAAAAGGTGTAAGAAAGTGAAGGGTAATTTCAGGGGAATATGTCATATTGTTGAGAAATTTTCTTTCTACCCTTAACAATGTGAAATTTTCTTAAAAGCTGTGTGTAGCTATGTACTTCTATAGGTATGAACTTAAGTTAATGGTGTTGTAGTGCTATAGTAAAAGCCATTTTGCTACTACTTTAAGTGTCCTTCGCTTTACCTGGAAAACGGCATATCATCTAAGCCACTTTGGATACTGGTGGAAGTAGGCCGGTACGGTATACTAGATATATCAATATTCCACTTTTATTTTTCTTACATTTAGAGCAGGCGTAGATATCACTGAGGTTCTTCTTAACATGGCTACTCAAAGTGCAAGAATTAATTTAAAATAAGTTCTAACTCGGGGAGAACAGGCGCTTTGGTCATAAACCACTGGTGCAGTGGTTGCCATATTAAACTGTTTTTGTAATGGGGCAACTATTTGTGCATTCTGATTTTTGTATATTAATTCGCACAGTGCCATGGCCATATTGGTTACACATGTGAAAAGCAGAATCCATGTAGAATGGCCTTTTCTCACCTTTTGTCTGGTATTTTTTGCAGTTTTATAATAATTTGTATAACTTAAAAAGTTCCTAAAATTTGTAACTTATTTTTACTTTAATTAAGATTACATCATTTCTTAATACAAAAAAACAACATAATTAGCTTTACATATATATGGTCAGTACCTTTATCCGGAAAGTATTGATTATTTTTGAATAACTTTGTAACCTGTATCATCGTTCAAGTTATCTCATTCTGACAGTATAAAAAGGCATTTTGTTATATCTTTTTATATGTTATTGTCAATAGGTGTTAATTATTTTGTAAATTTGAGTCAGTTGGGGCCAGAACTGCGTGTAGAACCACGGAATTTGTATAGGTATCTGCGTGTGTCTCTCAGTGTGTATGTATGTGTGTGTATATGTGTGAATGTGTTTATCCAGCAGTTGACTGCTTACAAGAGAAAAGATTGAGCAGCAATACCATTTTTTTGTTCTTTATCAAAAAGGTCGGATGCCAATAGGTAAGATAGTACTGCCTTTCTAATGCTGTTTTCTCCAAACCTTTTTATTCAACTTAAAAGCACGTCCTATTCCTTGCTGTAAAATGTTTATTTTTTTATTTTTTCCTTGCACCTACAGCTGTTTGCTTTCCCCCGAATATTTGTTAACCGAGTCGGGGTTTGTTTTCAGTGTGGTGGGTATACTTCGAGTCTAGAACAAAAGATTAAGACCATGAGACAAAGACATTGAACCAAGTTTATTCAACTGTTTTTACCAAGTAGCTGACCACATGAGCTATGATACCCCTCCCAACCTTTTACCAACAAGATTATCAAATACACTACCTTGTTAATGCAGTAAGAATAAAGTGTTCACTACTATGACACTTTTTACAATTCAAAAAAGCCAAACCAAATTTGTTTGGCTTTTTTCGTTGACCAAAACTGGCTTCAATTTACCCTTGGTGCAGAGAAGTATTTCATAAAGAAATGTGGAATATTATAGCTATAAGAACATTTAAATATAAATTTAACTTAACCAGTTATACAAATTAAAGGGTTAGAAATTTATACAACACCTTTCCAACTGCATTTGCAATAGAATATCTGGTTGGAATTGAAAAATACTGTATTAAAGAAAAATTAAAAAGGGAAAAATTGACCGGGCTTTTAAAAAGTACTTTTCAGAAACAAAGTTCCTTGCCAAAACCAGTTTTAATCTGTTGAATTTCAGTAGACTAATTATTTTTTGCACTACTGTGTATTCGAAGTGGAAATAAAAATAGAAAAGAATGCTTTTGATCAACCGTCTTCTTTCGTTCAACACTCCTGGATTTTGGCACTGCTGGAAAGAGTAATAATTCTTAACATTTCTTAACAAAAATACACTTTATTAATTTTGAAAAAATAAAGAACATTTCCCTGGGTCCTTACAATTTTTACTTATTGTTTATTTTGCCCCAAACTGCTCAATCTCTCTCTTTTCATAGGGCGTTTTGTTTCCTCGTTTATTTAGAAGAAGTTATTTGGCAATAATATAACTTGATATGTAACTTTTATAAAAATATTTTTTGTAAGTATTGAAGAAAAATTATTTCTATTAAATGACAACGTTCGTGATATATTTGTCTGCTTTGTTGTTTCTTTTTCTTTGCATTGGTATATCAGCCAAACGTTTCACAGTAGATGCAGCAACACTATGCAAGAAATATCCCAACTTAACGTTGCAGCTTACATTTTGTGGTGTAACGGAGGGCTTGTCATGGCAAGGTTAACATTTAAAGCAAGGTTTTAGTAAGGGAATAATGAATACATTTGTTATCGCTGTTTGCCCACTGGGTTTTAAAGATGTACACCTTAGAGAAGCTCTCTCAGTGCTCCATACTTGGAGGCTTTTACAGCGAATTCTTGTTTTCACCAAAGCATATTTTCTNATCAGCCAAAAGTTTCACAGTAGTTGCAGCTTACATTTTGTGGTGTGACGGAGGGCTTGTCATGGCAAGGTTAACATTTAAAGCAAGGTTTTAGTAAGGGAATAATGAATACATTTGTTATCGCTGTTTGCCCACTGGGTTTTAAAGATGTACACCTTAGAGAAGCTCTCTCAGTGCTCCATACTTGGAGGCTTTTACAGCGAATTCTTGTTTTCACCAAAGCATATTTTCTAAGGATCTTTTATCTTTTTCAAGAACCTCGACAGAAACTCTTCATGTTTTGTTGGGAATAGCAGCCTATCCTTCCGAGTGGCTGTTTGATGTCAATAACACCGTTTAACTTGCCCAGTGACTGGGTAATACGGCGAACAACTGAGGATTCAAATAGAGAAATCGGCTCTTCTCATCATTGGACGACCTGAATTTTGCTGATGACTTGACTTTGATGTCACTGAAAGTGAGCCAGAAAAGGTACGAAACTATGACGTTAAATGTTTACAGCCAAATCGGACGAGAGGCTGTGGTACTGACTTGCCTGACACCCACAATTTACCTGTTTGGGAAGCTATGTGAAGAATGGTGGAGGTGTGGACACGACATCAAAAACCGATCTAATAAAGCGAGAAATGTAATTGGATTAGTGAATAACATTAAGATACACACTATTAAAAACACGAAAATGAAGTTGTACAATAGCTGTGCTGGCCACCCTGTGTATGGATCTGAATGCCAGCACATGACTAAGCCTGATGCTCACAAACAACTCAGAGTATAGAGTCTGGCTGCACCCTCAAGAAATGCCCATCCTTTTTCAATCTCCTGGTAAAATCTGCGTATCCCACAAGATGCCCTACTACAACCTTCTACAGTGCGGAACCGAAAGTTTGGAGACGCAGATTACCAGGAGATTGAAAAAGGTTGGGTATTTCGTGAGGGTGCCGCCAGACTGTATACTCCGAGTCGCACTCTACTAGATTCCCGAGGGGTAGAGGAGACGTCGCCGACCTAATCAGACATGGAGAAGAACAGTAAAGGTGAAATTAAAGCTGGGGCCTTCCCTGACATCACTCCGACAGCTTGTTAACAACAGAGTTCAGTGGAGAAACGTTTATGCTGCCCTCCGTGCCACAGGCTATTAAAGGACAGTAAAGTTGGAATTTTTAAACCCGCGTTAAGTTATTGAAAGGTTCGGAAATGTATTATAAATACGAAGATGAGATCAACAATAGATGTGAAGCGCTTAGTACTTGAACTGTGCTTGCATGCGTGACTTAATAACCCACTTGCCTATTGGTAGCCTGTTGGTCTTAATCCCTTCCATCTTTAAGCCTCTTGTGCTCTTCCTTTAAGTACCATTTTTGAGTTTGGCCAATTAAACATGAATTTATCAACTGCACTATAGTTTTCCATTCCATCGTTCTTAATCAGCCTTTAATAGAAAGGTATGCCCCACACATTCCTTCTGTTATGCTTTCTTCTGTTTAAAATTGTCTTCTGTCCGCAATGTCATTGGCGGGAAAAGGTTACATCAACAGCATTTTACACCAGGCGTTTGCGATATGGTCACCCTTTATGAAAACGAAAGAAAACTGAAAAATAAAACATTTGGCCCATAGTGGGGTATACCATATCATCTTATCACTGTACTTTGCTCTGGGCGGACAAATAGCATATTTATTCTTGTCTTTTTCTAGGCCCGGGTACAATACTACACAAGTAAGCAGGAGCCTTGTTTATGTCGTCTAAAAGTACCGAGTTGCCTGTGTAACACTTCGACTATAAAAGTGGGAGTTATGAAAAGTCAAAACGCTGTGCACTAAGCAGCACCCTTCAAGATTTAAAAATATAAAAAGATAGTGTGCTATTCGATCCACCTGTACCGTTTATAACCGCTCTTCATTCAAAGATTTACCCACTTTAGTAGCCTAGGTGCAATAGGTCTTTTGGGAGCCAAATTTTCAGATGTTTAGTAACAGATAAAAGGTAAATCTCCTCTCCTGTCAAAAATCTGCATCCTTTGAGACATTTAAATATTTCATGTCTATAAACGAATTTCTGCAAAAACGTGTGACCTCGTGCATCTAAAATTCTTGCCTTACAAAACGCAAGAATCTATCTGTGACCTAGTACGTAGATTGCACAGGGAATATCTCTCCTAACTACAGGATGCACATTTCCTGGTTAATTTTTCATTTGTGAGATAGAGCCAACAGTTGTTTTCCTACCACACGAGGTTTCCTAGGATTACTCCTGGGTGTCACCTTTTCATACTAGCAAGGCAGCAATGAAGAGCATTAGCAACCCACAAGCAAGGTAGATCAGTTTGGAAAGAAACTAGAAACAATAAGCTTTCACATACCCACCGGGCCACACAACTTCCAAAAACCTCTCAATAGACAAGGAACCAGATCAAAAATCACAGGAATGACGAGATCGATTTCTTCGATGATGCAGAAGAACAGCTTGGAAGCGAAGGATATTTACTACTTGTAGTTTCGTGTGGCTACATCTCCAAATTGGGCTTGTCAATCCAGTCTCGGAAGGTGTCGTCGCAGTCCAGGACAGTCTTATAGCCACCATACAGCTTGGTCAATGGACAGTGGAGGACGATGTGGTCAGATGTTTCGGGAGCATTGTGGCATCGAGGGCATGTTGGCGAGTCCCTGAGTTTCCATTTGTGCATGTTGTGGCCAGTCCTAGCATGTCCGGTCAAGAGTCTGTTTCTGGCAGTACAGTATTTCCTTTTGTTGTTGAAGCCACGGGGTCTGATGGTTGGGTCAGTTATCAGATGACCGCCTCTTGGGGTGTTATCGGTCCACTCTTTCTTCCATGATACCATGATGGTAAATTTTTCTTGGCTTGACTTGTAGCAGGGTTTCCTCGATTTCAGTCTTGTTGAGTGAGGTGCATTGTAGGAGACTTCTTTTAGTGGGTTATTGTCTGGTGCCGCGCTTAGTTTTTCTAAGGATCTTTGGTTAGCCTCTTGTCTTCGTAGATGAGGCGGTGGGATTCCACTCATTGTTGGGAGCCACTGCACAGGTGTTGACGTTAGGCAGTCCGTGATGATTCTCATGGAGTCCCTGAGTTTAGTGTCTACTGAGTTGGTATCAGGGCTTCTTGTCCAGACTGGTGCGCAATACTCTGCAACACTGTAGCAGAGGGCGAGTGCGGATGTTCTTAACACTGTTGTTGATGCTCCCCATGATGTTCCTGCCAGTTTTCTAATGAGACAGTTTCTTTTAGTTATTTTGTTTGCACTACATTGCAAGTGTCGTCAATATGTCAGTTGTCGATCGAGCGTCACACCGAGATATTTAGGGTTGTGATCTGCTGGGAAGGTATTTCCATCGACGTTAATGTTGAGAGTTTTTGCAAATTGGTGGTTGTTCAGATGGAATACTGACGATACCGATTTGGTTGTGTTCATTTTAAGGTACCACCTGTCAAAGTATTGTTTTAGATTGGTAGTATCGTGGGTGAGTACATTTTCAATTTATTCCAGTCTCTTGATTGGTGTGCTAGAACCCAGTCATCAGCGTAACCAAGCTTGAAACATTGACTGTTTGGCATGTCACTGATATAGACATTGAAAAGTGTAGGAGCAATTACTGAGCCCTGTGGGACACCATTTCTAATTTTCTTTGTTTTACTCTTTTTCCCACCAAGTACAACATGGAACAGTCTGGTGCCAGTATTTTGAGTGTCTTTCGGCAGGGAATGATTTTTGCGAGTTTGTACATGAGGCCCCCAGTCCATACAGTGTCATATGCTGCCGATAGGTCTATCAGCACAGCACCTGTTTTCTGCTTCTTTTCGAATCCTGCTTCGATGTAAGAAGTAAGAGCTAGAACATGTTCGGTGGTGTTCCTTTGTTCTCTGAAGCCTGCTTGCTGTGGTGGTACGAAAGGATCGATGTATGGAGTGATCCTCGTGAGGATTATACGCTCTAGAAGTTTATAGAGGCAGCTGAGCAGAGAGATGGGTCTATAGCTGGATAGTGCTGTAGCTGGTTTGCCTGGTTTTAAAAATTGCTACTACTTTTGCATGTCTCCATTGTTGTGGGTATGTGCCTTTGTCAATTATTTCTGTCATGGTGGCTGCCAGCCAGTTGATAGCATTGGGACTAAGGTGGGTAATCATATCTGGATAAATTCCATCAATTCCTGCTGCGTTGCCGTTTTTTATGTTTTTAATGGCGTTTTTCATTTCATTGGTTGCAACTGGGGTGGAAAGGAGAGATCATGTACGAGGTATCTAATTTATTACATTTTGATATTTCTTTCTGATTTCCTTCTCAAAAGTGTAGTTGGGCTTATGCTGTTCTCTTTGCTTCATCTCTTTCGCAATGTCTTCAACACTAATTTGTGGGGCTGTTTTTGTTTGTTGGGATTCGGGGTTTAGCTTTTTTATTGTTTGCCAAGCATGCCGACTGGAGTGAGTCAGGTCCATATTTTCAACAACCTCGAGCCATCTTTCTTTATGGGAGTTGTGCAATGATTCTAGGAGTTCTTCTGGGATATTTTGGTCTTGGGTTCTTTCAAATTGTTCCCAAAGTTGTTTGCTGTGCTCAGTTCAACAAGGGATATAGTCTTTTCGAAAGCCTCGTGGGATATGCTTTTCAGAGATGCTTAGGATCAGTTTGGTGAATCTATGCAGGTTGCTTATTTTGGGTGGTATTCTTTGACATGTTTTGTCAATGTCTGTAGCAAAGGCGTCCCACTTTGCTTTGCGGAAATTCCATCGTGGTTTTGGCAGTGCTTTTATTTTTGGTATCTGTATTCCTATTGTAATAAGAGTTGGGCGGTGTTGGCTCTTTGGAAAGTTGCCCAGGACTTCTCTCGTTGTTGTGGTTGGTCTTCCATTGTTGTCTTTAGAAACAAACACGAGGTCAGGGGTATAATCTTTACCCTTGACTTTACTATAAATGAGGGAAAGGTTTGAAAGGGTGTACCATTGGCTTAGTTGATCTCCTGCTTGGTCATTTTTCGTGTATTCCCATTCGTTGTGGTGACTATTAAAAGTCTCCTGCGATTATCGCTGGGTGGTTGGTTGATGTTAAGGGATGGTTTGTCCAATTTGTGTTTGGTGGTTTGTATATGTTTGTAATTTCAGTTTTTCCAATTTTGA
Source organism: Morbakka virulenta (assembly GCA_003991215.1). Taxonomy (NCBI): domain Eukaryota; kingdom Metazoa; phylum Cnidaria; class Cubozoa; order Carybdeida; family Carukiidae; genus Morbakka; species Morbakka virulenta. The sequence continues at coordinate 3,595,487 of RDPX01000045.1, read as the reverse complement.
CAGTGGTTATTTCGGCCCCATATTCATCTGTTTTTCCACCAAGATCAGTAACCAGGTCTGGTGTTCTGGCGTATGTGATGATTCCGTATTTTGGGTGGTTTTGTTTATTGGTGACAGAGTAGCCATTGATTTTGTATCTGGAAGGTTGGCTGTTGCGGTCAGGTGTGTTTCTTTTAGGAGTACGATATCAACATCGTGTTTACGTAGAAGTTCTGATAGGTATTCGCATTTTGACATGGATAGGCCTTCCACATTTAATGTCAGGATCTTTATTTTCTCCCCTAGATTATGGTGATCATTGTCATTGTTGGTGTTGGAGCTTAGTGAACTTGTCGAGTCTGCCGAGCTTCCTACAGCAGGCACGCGATCCTTTTTATGCTGGGCGACGACCGAACCAGTATAGTATCTTTTTCTCTTGTAAGGCATTGGATGGAGATGTGGGTCCTGGAGAAGGAGGCCTTGTCAGGACGCCAGGCTGGAACACTCTTTTCCACTGTACATAAATGTGGTGTTCCATCACAGGTTTGAAACAGTAGATTCCTCACTGAGCTAGGTGACCTTAGGTATTTAATCCCAACGTCGTGTGGGTAACACCTTTGACCAGCTGTCCAGTTCCTCCGCGGATATCCACATCCACCATGCTGTCCACCATGGTTTCAGACTCCAAAGCTGGTGACCTCATCTGAGGGGGTTCATTCGCTTATGGAGTGATGAGCCGTACTCGCCACGCTGGCTCATGTGCGACTTGGCGAGGTGGATGTACCACAATCTTGCCGCCAGCTACTGGACAGTCGAAGAGGATTCTGATACCTATAAGCCGCCGGTATCCGATCAGTCGCTCATAGAGACTGGTTGTGATTAAAGAGCTAGGAAAAAGAAACTCCATCAAGAATATCAGTTTTGCCGCGCTGCTCCAGCAATTTAAGAGCTTGGTTAGCCCCGCTGGTTTGACTCACAAGCACTCTGACACACTGATAGAAACCCCTACCTAGAATCAACAACCAGGGCANGACTCCAAAGCTGGTGACCTCATCTGAGGGGGTTCATTCGCTTATGGAGTGATGAGCCGTACTCGCCACGCTGGCTCATGTGCGACTTGGCGAGGTGGATGTACCACAATCTTGCCGCCAGCTACTGGACAGTCGAAGAGGATTCTGATACCTATAAGCCGCCGGTATCCGATCAGTCGCTCATAGAGACTGGTTGTGATTAAAGAGCTAGGAAAAAGAAACTCCATCAAGAATATCAGTTTTGCCGCGCTGCTCCAGCAATTTAAGAGCTTGGTTAGCCCCGCTGGTTTGACTCACAAGCACTCTGACACACTGATAGAAACCCCTACCTAGAATCAACAACCAGGGCACAGATAAGGCGCTGTTTGCCAAGCGGTATTCGCAAGCATAAAGCTCACGTCTGTCGCCTAATTTGCTACTGACAAGTCAGGAGAACCTAACTGATCAGTATCCAGGCACCGCCACGTGGAGGTTGGCCTTCTTTGACGCCGAGCTCAGGTGGTAGAGCATGTGTCCATGATAGCCACAAACACTAGTTTGAATCCAGCTGGAACAAACTTATTTTTCACTTTTCTACATTAAGGTTTGTATCCAACATTTCAGTTTGCTTCTCAACGTGTAGCAATATTGAATATGTATAGTTGGTTGGTCAATTGAGTTCAACCATGGGTAAAGTTTAAATAATACCAATATGGGTTATTGAGGTCGTAGAACCAAGTTTGGTGAAATGTGGTCATACAGCACAAGATTTAAATAAAGGCTGGTTATATTATCCCATTTTAACTGAAGAATTGCTTTGATGGCATGACAAACGATTTCAATAACGTTTTGTTGGTTTTTAATTCAAATGTGGGTAATGGTACTCGATACGTATCTAACTAAGAGAGAGGGGGGAAAGACAATGGTATAAAAACTGCAGCAGGAGAGATTGCAATATTGGTTAGGATAAAAGAAAAAAGACTGATGGTTCGGAGATGTTATAGAAAGAGGAGGGTAAGACTAATCATTATCGTATGAGAAGAATCTGTGAAAGGGCGACTGGCTGCGGACAAAGTAAGACAGAGAGGTATTGTGTGCAGCTATATGACAATATTTAACCTAAAAAGGGATGCTTAGGAGAAGGGGTACTATTTTAAACGTAGCACAGCGACCGACTCCATACGACAGCAAAACATAAAATAATAAGAATTATGAGTGATTAGGTACGTTGTAACTACCGATTAAAACACCTTTTCTTTATTAAGATTTTATTTGTAGTTGCTTCGCTTTATTTCGATAGATTACATTAGCGTCAATTACTCCTTTTTACGGGCTTGAATCGTTCTGGCAAATATCCCATAAAGGCACCAATTCCATCTAATGTCACTCCCTAGCTTTGATTGACATTTTCTACTAAGATTTTAATATTTTTTCTTTAGTAGACCTCAGTCAAGTTCATCTTAGAGCTGTACATCTTGCTAAATCCGGTCTACACAGTTCATTATATATCATGTTTCTTTTTTAGTTTTTTTTTACGAATATTACTTCGAATTGTCCGTTTATCAGCCTGTTACGAGTTGGTTACGTGTAGATGGTGTCCAGTTGATATGTACTTTTGATTGGTATTTTTTATGTATTCTCCAAAGAAATGTGTTTTACAGATACAGGATGTATTTCATAAATTTAAGAAGACATAGATGATTAATGAATAAATATATAAAAGGTGAACTGAAGAGGACGGTCAAGCGCCAAAAGAAACTCGTCAGATACATGAGAAACCCTTCCTTTATTTTTAGAAATAAGATAATATAGACGACACAATCAGACCTTCTTTGAAGTTCAACAAGAAATCAACACAACAATAACTAATTTAATTATGACTGCCTAGATTGCGGAAGGGTGTTGTTTCCTCCTGTATACACCAGAGGATATCGCACCCCCACAGGCCTACAGCACTAGAATATTCTTTAATTATAGATGGATAAAAGGGAGGTAAAAAACAAGGAGAAGTCAACAAACCTCCATGAAAGCGTAATTTTGATATTAAATTCTACTTACACTGCCGAAATATCCTAATTTCTCTCTAAAAAAAGCAAATACATCCAAGGAATATGCATTTGTCACCCTTCTTTTCAAAAGAACCAACTCCATAATTTTTTATATCAGAAATCCATACCCCTTTCCCCCTTAGACTAAAAACTCGAAGCAAAGACAAAAAACATTGTAATCTATCCAGTTTTAACCCTACTATTCAATCAAAACCAAAAGTGACATCTCACATTATACATTTAAGTAACACCCTTTATTTATCCCAATAGGTATCTCCACTCCAAAACGATCTCATCCACTTTTCTTTCGGGCTGCCTGTTATCTCCAATATTATAATACTGCATCGTAGGTATTCTGGCCTGTCCAAAATATTCCTTGTCCACACTTTCAAAACGTCCTAAATATACTCAAATATATTTAAAGATAAAAATAGCGGCTGATTTTCCAATCCTTTTCGAGCCGTAAACGTGAAAAGGCTAAATAGATACCCGACATGATAACGCTAACCAGGATGGATAAAGCATACAACAATTTTAAACAAGACAAAAACTGTTTTAATCCAATAAAGTCAGTCAAAGAACAATAAAATAACTCTCCTCGCATAATGTTTATGTATCACACTGTGACAGACGAGTCGTAAGTAATCTTCCTGCTCCTCTCGCACCCTAGCCTGTACATATAAATAAAGAAAATATGTTATAACTTGCATTTGTTCCTAATACCCCCTTAAAGAAGAAAAATCATTACTCAAACAATACATCCCACCAAATTTATCCTGTAGAAACTGCATAACCTACTTTTGACAAAGAATATTCTTCATCATAAAAATGTACTTCAAGTAAAAAAACATCTTCATAATGAGAATGTATAAATCATTTGTCAGAAAGAGCCCAAGCCAACAATAAGGGATTGGCTCTTTAGTTATGCTATTTCAGAGCCAGAATAAAACTTGCACCTCACTTCCCAATAGCAAGTATAAGAAAGTAACGGCACATTCTGTACAGTCAACTGACATCGACATAAATTAACTAATCTCAGACATATTTCACTTCAGTAAAGGCAGCTGATCTCTGACATTAGAAGGGAAGTCTCCTTTCTATGAGAGGCTCAGCCATAAATGTGCAATTGGGATGAGATGTATAATGATAGGAAGCTCGGGTAATGATTGGATCATTTCCACAACTTGACCAAATATAGAATGTAACAGAGCCAACCCCTGTCATACAACAAAGGCCTTCCCAGGAACAACCGAATCAAGAGAAGTAAATACTAGCACCTGTTCCACCTTAAAGCCGCCAACTTCTATAACACCAGTTTTTAAAAAATAATATAGTATCAATAACGAGGAGTTGGAGTTGTAGAAGAGTGCAAAATTTATTTGCACTGAACTGGATTCAAAACTAATGCCTATTGCTCCTATAGCCACATGCTCTACCTACCGAGCCAACAACATTCGTTCTTAAACAGAAAATTTATGCTACTATATCTTTCAGAGCGCCATTCAAACAAAGCAACACGAAGGAATGTGAATATTAAACTTTTTGATGTAATGATTACACCAATAGCATTCTGCCCCTTTTGAAATTAAAGACTTACAAGATAGGAAGACAGAAAACTCCAAGGCTTTGAAAACAATTGACTTCGCACAATGCTCAACATTTAGAACTAGAACAAGGTATTACCTGAAAAGCTACACATAAAAGAGAGTGTGATGAACAACATCATCATTCTGACAAAGAAACAGCGGCTTGCCTGATTTAAACACGTTTAAAATCTTCACCAAAAAATCAAGGGGAAAAAAAGTATTCAAAGGGGATTTCAACAAGAAGAGGGGGAAAGGGCAAGCAGCAAGCAGCAAGCGGCAAGCGGCAAGCGGCAAGCGGCAAGCGGCAAGCGGCAAGCGGCAAAACTATTGTTTGACCTAATAAGAGAAGATACATGGTTCCTGCCTCTAACAGCTGAAAAATATGCTCAAGATTGAAAGCAGTTGAAAAGCATGATGATAGGAAGTGGCCTACTTGACTTGTGCCATTGAGTCGAGTTAGGTTAGCACTTTCCTTTCTCTTCAGCTGAACTTATTTCAACAACATAAATGGTGTAGCTAGTGTAAAGTGCTCTAGTAAGTACATACATGCACTTTTCTCTGGTCAAAAATTAATAGTAAAACATACATTATGTATTTTTCCTGTATAAAACTGTAAGCTAATGAAGGAGGGCCGGAATATGGTTGCTTAAAAAGAAAGAGAAGTAAAAGAGAAGTAAAATCAAATTAGCAAGGCAATCTCCAAAATGTCATCGTGTAACTAGACACAAATTATTTCTTTGGCTTCACTAAAAAGTCTTTCTTTACTTACAAAGGGTGCCTAGCTTGCCACAAATTTAATTAAGAACGATTTTTTGGGAGTTTAATTGCCGATGTGATTTCAGGTAAGTAGGCTGTAGGTCCTTAAGATTGATCGATAAAATTAAATAAAATATGTCTGCTATTTATACAGAATCACGTTCAGCCAAGAAAGACACCGCAACAATGTAGACAGAATTATTAATTGTGATTCGACTATAGCACAGCATCTTCTGTTGAAATGCAAATGAATTGAAAATTGGAAATGAAAACAGTTTAATGTAATTAATATCGGATTTGAGAAGAAATATCGGATAAAGAAAAGGGAGCTAAATGCTGTTTTAACAGACCTGAAGGAATTATTAAAAGCCAAGTTATGTAAATAAAATGTAGGATCAGAGAATTAAGCAATACATGACCAACAGACTGTTCCAGCAAGATCAAAAGGGGTTTATCAACAGATGAGCAGAAAGATGAAAAACGATGGAAAACTTTGTTCTGACGGATTAGACGGTTCCGTAGTAACTTTTGACATTACAGATTAGTTCATA